>OX596246.1:10739886-10771296 GCA_951394255.1 Polyploca ridens | reverse complement strand
ATGACGCTGAGCTTTTAGCTGAGCTGAGCTAGGTAGCAAACAAGCATACGGCCCACCTGATGGTACTGGATGGACACTTGCAACATCAGGGGTATCACTCGCGCATTGCCAACCCTACAAAAATCTCTTCACATCCTTTTTTGAAGAACTCAATGCTGTGGGTACTCCCTTGGGAGAACCACGGCGGGGAGCTCATTCCACAGCTGACCGTATCTTCGAAAATGGCTAGTAATAGATGGCGAGAGCACGGTCAATGGTCAAAATCCGGTACCTGCAGATAGTCGAGCAGGACGCAAGCGACAGCCAGCAGGTCCGCAGCGCATGCGGCGGGTCCCCGGCGGCGGCGGGCGGCGGCGCGTGTTGTGCAGCGCGGCCGCCAGCAGGTCGCCCGTCGCCACCAGCGACACCGCGCCCGGCTTGATGCCCGCCCGCCGGGCTTAGCGTCACGTTGGCTCGGGCTACGCTGCGACGGGCGTCCAGTACGTCCACGACCATAGTTCTTCTTCGTAGCCGTCCTACGTGGGGGTAAATATTTGTACATTTTCTACTGCTCAGTGCTGTAGTTATTTGCCGTTTGCTTTAGGGTCAGTTCACACCGCGACGTGACAATGTGTGTTTCGTGCTACGAAACTCATCAAGAATCACGATGCCGCGCATCGTGTAGCCGCATAATATTTTGCTGCCAATCTACCAGCTGGCGGCGGTAGCATTGCTACTGCGTCGTGCTGCACCTCGAGCGAGACGTATCGCGACGAAATCTCTCAATTAAATGTGTACTTTTTTGTGTACTATATACTTCAATAATCCGGCTCGAAGGACCAACATCGCTCATCACTAGTAAATGAGGCATCATTCATATAAATACATTTTTAGAACGGGCGTTTCATAAAAAAATTCGAGTACATTCTTACTGATGTTACAAGCACAAGAGATATTCCGAAGGATTGATCCAATCGGGATTATCTGATGATAAAAGAGTAAACGCCGAGATTATGGAATACTAGTTGAATGGAAGAAACATGTATATTTCGACGACTCCAAAGTAGCATACTCGTAACATTAGTAAGTCACCTTGACGTCGATAGTTCGGAACAATGATTCGGAGACGCCATTCCCGGATGCCTCGATGATGACGGGCGCTTCTCCTGTCCTGACGACGGTCACCAGGAAGGCCGTACTCGCAGACCCGCGCGCCGGGACATTCACGCGCACACGACGGAACAACTCGATTTCTTAAACAAAATAGACACGATTCTTAGCACTTCATGAACGGAACGGACATTCTGCGACTTTCTAATTCTATGGTCTACCTTCACTCAACGAGAACCCAACTAATATTATGATATGGTAACTTACTTTTAGATGCATCGAGGTCGTTTTCGAGTGGTTCGAATTCGAAATGTTGATCACTATTGTAGAATGTGACTTCGACCGAAGTGTCCACGGTAAGCGTGCTTTTCAAAATAACAACTGCTGCTAATGTTTCTCCTCTTTGTAAAGTAGCTGGAAGTTCTGCGGTGATGGAGAGAGGCATTGAGGTACTGAACTTCTGCGGGGAGGCCAGGCCAAGCCCTAATGTTGGATGCACTGCGAATGCTCCCACCGTTAGCTCGGTTGGAGTTACTGGTGTCCAACGTTCCTTGGTTCCTTTGCCGTCGTTTCTGAAAAACATAGAGCTTATGATTAGGTAATTGACTCCCATTTCAATTATCCTGCTAAGTACATAAAAAGATATTGGTCTATCACAAATATTAATGAAACGAGCTGATATTCGACTAATATCCCGCCCTGTATTCAGAGGTCAGATATAGAGGCTAAATTGCCCCGGCGATGTTTTCCTCTGCCCTCTTATAAAGACATATGCTTTCGGTTTCACTTCCACTCTGGGGAGAAACGTACCGTTTATACTACTCCAGGACCTAAACTAATTTCTATTTTTCAAGTAGGATTTTACGCATGGACCCAAAATATTTCCTGGTAACGAGTGCTACCGTGTATAAATCTATGTAAGTAATTGAAAAGTTATGTCACCCTAGAGTTAAATTAGCAAGGGTCCAGGTAGGTTGTGGAGGCACCGTGAGATAGTAGCGCGGCGAGGGCGGCGCGGGCAGCCGGCTGAAGGCGTACGGGCCCGCTTGTGGGGCTCGCGTGCCGGTTTCTTGGGCTACTTGCTTTGAAGCCTCTGAAATAAATTAAAAAAAATCTTGGAAATTAATTGGCAACTAATATTTTGAATCGGTCAGGTAAGTGTAGATACTGATACTGAATACATTATTAAGGAGAGCATGCTACAAGTGATCGTTTTGTTTGTTGATTAAACAGTCAAGGTACTCGGGCTGTCGGTTTTCATTCAAGGGCTGAATATGAAATTGACTACATTCCTAAATAAAATATTTTGTCCGTCAGTTAGATTATCAAATAATTCGGACTAAATAGAATTATATATTTTTTACCCAGGATAGTACAACATACCCCCCTTTAACTACTGAGATTTTATATAGTGGCCACCTCTACCAACCTCTCGGTCATAAAAGACGGCACACTATACCAGGCAACCCCTTACGAGGCGTCTGGGACCATCTGCGGTAGGTCACGCCGCCAGAGTACTCGCCCCTGGTACTCAAGAGAAAATGTGAGTCGCACCGTGATCACTCACTACCATTTGTCCAGAATGGTACCGGAGCTGTAAAGCCGCTCACCACACGCACCCCAGCACGCCAGCGCTAGCATGAGCACAAACGTATAAATACGCAGCGCAAACACCGGCACTAGCGCACCTTGTTGGTGCTAGCGGATTCAATCCCCGCTAGGGACGCCAGAGAAGCTGGCTCCCATTTCTCCAGAATGGTCTCGGAGCTGTCATGCACGCTCACCGCTCGAATACGAATCCACGCATCTACCCAATGCCTGCAGCTGGGTTGCCGGAAAACTAATCCAACGACTACTTTCTATCCAGGAAAGTGCCGGAGATGCAGCTCGCTCACAGGAGCTCACTTGCTTGAGGTGACCCAGGATAGTACAGTAGTACCCAACTAATATGGCTTACCGACGTACCTGCGCCGAAGATACATTTTTAAAGCGCGGGAAACGCTATTGGTCAGCAGCTGCCGCCATGTTAGCGCGCGTCGTGCGGAGGGGCGTGACTTGCGTGTGAGACGGACGGTACTAATAGCTGCAATGTATTATGAACCTTATAGTAATGATCTAAGGTTGATTGTAAATTTTAAGCATTCTTTCTTTAATCTTCGGGGCCATACTTTCTTTTCTGTGCGAACGAAGATTCACGACGCGCCATATCAGTTGGGTAATACTGTACCCAATTGTAAAAATCTAATAATTTAAGTATTTCCATGATATTCTAATGATAGGAGGTAGTACTAGGACCTAGTCCATAATCCATCAGTAGCCACTAGGTAATTATAACTAAGTAAGGTCTACTGGGTACCATTTCTTGATTTACTACGGTTTTATGAAACGGTGTCGCATACAAACTTTTGTAAATGATGTGTAACGAACGCGGTGATGCAACGCACCTGAGATGTAACATATTGTTCGCTTCTGGTGTCCCGTGACACCTGACTAGTTTTTTTAATTCACTCGATATGCACACACAAATGTTTAATAACATATATTTGATTGATGGAACTGTTAACTCACCTCCAGCATTGTCTTCGATCACGATACCATCTGATAAAATCACTACTCCCGCATTCTGAAACAAATATAACCTTTTAGAAATATATAATTATTACAAACGTAACTTTTTATATTCTTTAAAGGTAACTAATTATCTAATTACGCCCGTAATTTATATTAAATCCAAATATATCTCTAGTAGGCAGTTAACTTATAACAAAATGTTACTGGATAGATGATCAATCCAAAATCAGTCGAGAAGGATTTGAAAGAAAAGTTTTTACTTACTTTAAACACATCTGCAGAAGTGTAACCTCCTAGATCTATCCCAATACTAGGTAGATGATCTTCATTCTTGAACACAGAGTGCATCAAACCGCTGAAACTTTCCACTTCCCTTTCGATCTGAAAAAGTTTATAATGATAATCAGGAGGGTCAAATATCAAACATTTTCCACACCGGGATATGATGATTTGTTTATTATGTAATGCTCGCTTTCTTCCACCAGATGGACCGACTAGCTTCGAGAGATTTCAAATTCTCATGATCAGATCATCAAGCGGAATCATTGGAGACAGGCCTTCCACTTTAGCTTAATCACGTACATAAGTGATCACGGTCTTTAGTAATGAAGCACCAACCACGAAAAAGGTAAACCGTGATGTTCGAATTCTTAATACCAATTTCTACCACTGTCTTTCTATTTCGCCAGATATTTGGATGTCGCTTATCACTCACTTTACAAGAAGCTTAGGTGATCTATATTCTATAAGGTACCAATATGAGTTACCATTGCTAACTAAAACAAACCGTATGCATGTCAAGTCCACTGCCAAGTCCGTTAGCATCGGCCAGTCCCGCTGCGATGGCGTTAGCGTCTTCTCCCAAAAGGCCAACTTGTGCTCCCGCCTCTCCAGACACTCGAAGCTCTACCAGTGAATTAGGTCGATGACCAGCACCTGGCACTGTTATTGGTGATAATGTTACCTGTTTATTGACAAAATAACGTTATAATAATCTGGCAGAAATTCGAATATCAGCTATCGTCAAATTGACAACGATTTATGTTTCTACGATACGTAGGTTAATTTGCTTTATCATTTGCAGTGCAGTTGGTTGGTAAGCAAGCATACGGCCCGCCTGATGGTAAACGGTTACCGTAGCCATATGAACGCTTGCAACACACGAAGCATAACTCACGCGTTACCGACCGTTCCCCCTCCCCAATGAGCTCTGGCGGCCTTACTCACGCGCAGGAACACAACTTAACACAACATAAAGTTATTTGGCTGCGGTAGTCTGTAAAGTGGAGGTACTTTCAGTCGAGCTGCTCTTTGAGCGAATTAACGCTACGCTCTGCCTCTCTGATCTATCCTGTTTTATCGCGTCACTATGTTTCATTCTTATTTCGCTCTATAATTTATATTCACATTCGCATACCCTACTTTATCGTTGAATTTATATCTAAATGCTTTTCGATTAGTATATCTTCTAAAATCAAAGTACTGGTAAAGAGTTAGGTTTGGATCTGACAATCTAATTTGTACTCACAGTATGTTGTAATAAGTTGTTTTGTGGCGCGTACACAGCAGCCGCCAGCACAGTGTTGGAGGTGATCCTTGGGTACCACGCTAGTAACACGCAGGCCGGCGTCATGCGGCCCGTTACTGCTATTGAGATGTCTACGCTGCGACGAGCTGGACTCAACTACATGTTACAAGATTAAATAAAGGTAAAATACGTTAACTAAAATCAGTGTCGTTGCGAAGTGGTTTTGGCACTTTTAGGTGGCGGCAAAATTTCGCAATAAATAATAATTTATGTATATCTATGTAAACATAAATATTTACTTAAACCATTTCATTCAGTGGTGGATTTACACATTTCCTAAGTATAGGCTAGTAAATTTTTGATACCCTTATCTCTACAATTGTCAGTTCCAAAGTTTTTTATTTTGGGTAGGTATATTTCTGAGTTAATAAAAATTCAATCATGTATACGTGTGTCACTAATAAGCCGAGGTAATGTATACTTATCTCAGCAAGACATGTGAAAAAAAAACAGTCCCCAAATTTGCCGCACCTGAATCTGTCGGCCTACTCAGCCTGCTGGTAAATTCGCCACTGATTTAATTTCATATTTATGTCGCACCTAATTTGGACCGATTAGGTTATCTGGATAATAGGGTTACTGTATACTTAGTCTTTTGAATTTAAAGACCTAAATAAGGGGGTGGCGAAATTTGTCTGCGCCCCGGGTGGCTGAAACCCACGCTACGCTACCAGCTAAAATAAGAGATGCAAGTAATATCTTGGTTAAAAGATCAAGGGACGTCTATAATATTTGACAAGAACATCTTTATTCTGATGTCCGGTCGTCAGCTCAAAGTAAAAAGCCAACCAAACTAAAAGAAGAAGACAACGTTTTCATAGAGCTGAAACCAAAAATGGCTCTACCATTAAAATAAATATTGTTAAATTAAAAAGAATCAGTCTTACTTCAAGAGTTTTAGCAGTAAGTATGTCTCCTCGTCCAATAACAACGTAATGCACCAAGTCCATAGGTTCAGTGGCTGATATTCTCGCTCTCATCTCTGAGTCCGGCGCCGTGTTGCGCGTGAGCACCTCCAGCGTCAGGAACTGGGCGTCGGTGTACGCGCTGCTTTGTACATTCACTACTCTCTCTGTTACTTGCTTATATTTTATCTGTCAATGTAATAAATATGGTTGAATCAGGATAATTGAGTTTACGATGAGTGCAAATCACTTATAGACGATGAAATGTAGAGTTGATGTTACAACGTTATAAGAACTCGAATGATCAAGGGAATATTTAGTAAAATTGATTAGAAACTAAACAAAGTTCTAGTTGGGAGTTTAAGAAAGTTCAAAAGTTTGACGATTTGACTTTAATTTTGGAACTTTCTACAGACGAAAGATCGTTTAGGCGCCGATCCCACTGAAAAGAGTTCTAGAGTTCAGAGTTCTGAGTTCTGCATTCCGCGTTGATTATCAACTATGTGGCGCCTTTGAAAGTAAAAAAAGTGTATGATGTGTGATCAGTAGCGAATATTTCAGAACTCTAGATTGCTTGCTGTGTGCACAATAGTCAACACGGAATGCAGAACTCGGAACGCGGAACTCTAGAACTCTTTCAGTGCGATCAGCGCCTTAGGATGTAAATTGATGATATTGCCCATTGTTCGTCTATGATGCCCATCAAGTCAGGCACGTTTTGTGTCATCGATAATTCAATTCTTACCACCAAGTTTAGAGTAGAGTTGACGTGTGCCGCATCTGCTACCAAGGTGTAAGTGGTGATGCCTTTATTCAAAGTAACAGCAGTGACATTAACAGGTGCCCCGTCATCCCACAGTCTCTCCACGGTCACGTCGCCGGCAGTATCAATGATCTTGCCAGATGTATCTACTATTTCGATCTGTGAACAAAAGGTGGTTTTATTCAGTGGTCATTGACCGTTAAAGGCAATATAAAAAAAAGATTTACTCCCAATCATTATTTAGAACTCTCCGTTGGTCAGACGGAAACGTATCAATACTCTTTGTTTATTAGGCAATTACAAATTTCGATTTGATAATAAATTATCATAAATGAACGTAGCAGGTACCTGAACAATAAAAGGAAGCGTAGGCTTGAAGTAATTAGGCGCGGTGACCTTCAATCTGTATGGAGTTCTCAGCAAGAGTATTCTAGACGTCACATTCTGTTTGATCAACGTATCCTTTTCCTCTAACACAGCTTCTACGACAAGAGGCCTGGCAGCATCTTCTGCTAGGTCAAGGTCAGTTTTAAGGTCATATACTACTTCAGCGTGACCATCAAATTCGATGACCTTTCTGGTCGGTGATGCGACTACAGGCTGTAAGAGACCTGAGAAGAATACTGCATAAGCAGAAAGTGTAAGCTCGCCTCGAACCGGTAGACCGTTGAAGTGCCTGTTGAACCAAAAGTTACGCAAAATTATATCTAAATATGCTAATGAAAATGCTTATTTTTATTTTGACCAAAATCTCACAATGGTAAGTAATGGTAAATGATGTGGCCGAAGCTGGTAAGTACACTGAGCTTAGAATAAAAGTGGTTTCGCCGTTTCGCCGAAAGCTCAAGCTATAGGATTCGAACTCATGACTTTCGCTGCGGCATTAGACACGCCATTGTGCATAGAGATCGCAGTAAAAACAAAACTAATTTCTAAACTAAGCACAGTAAATACATCGGATACTTATAAGAAATGAAAATAGAAATGGTTGATGAAATCGACTTCAACATGCGCCTTTTGTTGCCGTGTATTTATAGTCAAGTCAATACAAAAACGAAATATTATCTTATTCCAATAATTACATTCCTCCTTCGGAGCCATAATTACATTTCATTCAAATCAAGATTGACGTGGATTTTCAATATGAGACAACAACGTTGGAAATAATATTTTGCTCAAAGATTCATAAGAAAATTGTATAAATGATTCATGTTTATTGACTGACTGCTTAGGCGTTGTATTTATTGGCAGGTAAGCTGATTGCTTATATTTTTGACGAGTAAATATCGATCATTCCTTTTTATAAAAGAAATAATTGATGCATAATGTTATTATATCATGTAGTATGTCATACTTAGCAGTAACGTTGACAGTGAACCGCCCGTCGCTGAAGAGAATTTCCTTCGGCATATGTATGTCCATCTGGAACTTGGGCAGTACGTAGTCCGCCACCAGAATGTTGCGCGAATAAGTCTGCCCACGCGCTTCCACCTATTACGAAAACGTAATTATGCAAATGTTTTTTGTACCTACATCTAGTGAGGTCATCTTAGAGTGGGCAGCGATATTCGATATGTATCTTTGCGAGGCTAAATAATTTCCGCAGTCAGTTATACTATAAGTTTTTAAAAGAAAACATTAGTATGTGCAACATATGTGCTACTTATTGGTGTTTCTGTATTGTGATAGTTCTATCCCACCAAAAACATTTTCATGTAAAATGTTACCAATACGAGACCATATGGCTCGCACTGTCAAAAAGTTATCAAATCTCATGTAGAGCCAACTCTACACGCCCTACATCTACAAGCCCTTAAGTCACAGACTCTACACCTTAGTCTAAATATTTGGCTTGGTCGTTTCGCTACTAAAAGAACTTATTGTACTACAGAAAAGCAATTGTACTTGTTTGTGTACTAATACAAGCTTACATACCAAATTTCAGCTTTCTAGGACTTCAGGAAGTACCCTAATAGTTTTGATGATTATTAGTGAGTCAGTGACGAAATCGAGGTTTTTTAGATATCAATTTTTTTTTTTTTACTGCAATCTCACCATGGTAAGTGATGATGCGGCCGAAGGTGGTAAGCACACAAAGCCTAGAAGGAACTGGCTCTCAAGTGCAGCTATCGGAACACACCGAAAGGTGCTTGGCGACAGATTTTCAACTTGAGGGTGGTAGCCAGCCAGGCGGGTACTACAAAGTACCCTACCACCGTGCTATGGTTTCCTCACGATGTTTTCCTTCACCAAAAGCTCAAGCTCATTGTAGGATTCGAACCCGGGACCTTCATCTCGGTATCCGACGTCACTACCACTGAGCTATCATCGCCTTAAAAATATAAAGTATAAGAGCTATGTTATTGAAACTCAATCCTCCTTATTACAAAACATAGTTTAAAGTAAAATCAGGTTTTAAAATAGCCTCGTCTCTTTTTATTAAATGACGTTAGAAAGTGACCGAATGACAGTAAGACCTGTGTTTGCTTTAAACCATGTTTTGTAATAAGGGGGAATATGTTTAATAAGTTCACTATTGACATCATATCCCGAGAATTTTGTTTATCTAGTATAATCCAAACTCAAGTTATGAGGGTTCAAAAAAACGACGAAGCGCTTCGAGAAAAGGTAGGTAGTGCCCTTGCGCTTCACTTGGATCGTCTTGGCGGGGTACCCCCAGATAGAAGTTTTGTTTGACGCGCAGGGACACAACATAAAGTTATTTGGCTGCGGTATTCTGTAAGGTGGAGGTACTTCCCCAGTCGAGCTGCTCTTTTAGCGAATAAACCCTACTCTTCAAAAAATTCAAAATTAAAAAGCATTTATTCAATTTAGGCCCTGATAAGGCACTTATGAATACACACTTAACTCTCTTAAAACCTCTCTCTTGTTTGCTTTGGCCTATCAATATCTTAAATTTATGAACATATCAAATTTCTAAGGCTGGTTTATTATCCGAACGGCAATGAAGTATAATGTCAGACAAATTGTAGGTCAGTCAAGTGATCGTAGAGTCTAGCTTTAATAACTTACCTGTATTGTCCATTCGCCGAGAGCTGGCTCGTCGGCGAGCACCAGCTCTTCAGTCAAGACTCCTCGGTCTAAAGGCACTGATGCCCATTGCCTTATTGGTGATCCTCCAGCGTCCAGCACGCTTATGTCAACGGCTCCGGAGAGCGGTAGCAGGTACCTGCGCGAGCGCACCGAGGTTAACGGCCTACTCTCGTAATCACACGTAATCTCACTCGCACGAACTCTTTGTACCGGTGTTGGTATTGAAATGGAAAGTGTCTTTTGCGTTGCCGCTATTGGTTGATGCGCATCATCAATTAAGCCTAATTTACCTACTTCTGTGTGTGTGTTTCCTTTTTTGATATAGATGGATTTAACAACTTTTTAATAATTGCAAAGAGTTAACGTTATATTCTTACTAATAAATTTAACATGTGTAAAGTAACTTTCACTTGAACATAAATGAAAGTATTTTCATGACGTACATTTGTTGCAATATTTTTGGACAATCGGAGATCATATATTTTTTAATCAGTTTCACTCAACGATATAAATGTGTAATCAAAAGAAATCCGTCAGACGATTCTTTTTCTACGTATCAAACGGCAGAGGCATTCAAGCTTGACTATTTATCTATGTCTTTATTAAGTATCAATAGCACGTAACAATAGCTTCTTACTTGTTCAAGGCGATGACCCTAAAGTTAATGGTGTCTCCAGGTTGGTAAATGCGTTTGTCCGTCTGCACGAAGACACAGAAAGTGCGCGGTTGGTAGGCCAGCGGTGCTGACGATGAGAATAGCGGGCCTGAGGTAGACCGCGCCACGAGTGCGTACTGCCCGGGGCCTGGGTCACCGAT
This sequence comes from Polyploca ridens, assembly GCA_951394255.1. Taxonomy (NCBI): domain Eukaryota; kingdom Metazoa; phylum Arthropoda; class Insecta; order Lepidoptera; family Drepanidae; genus Polyploca; species Polyploca ridens. Next base: position 10,760,510 of record OX596246.1, on the reverse strand, counting down.
CTACATTACGGGAACAAACAACCAGGTTACCTCTTTTACTTCATTTATATAACTTACGGTTACTAGCTGAATCAACCGCGTACGGTTTTAATTTTTGTCCGCTGAACCTAATTATTTTTCTATTATATAAGAAGTCTAAGTAACTTCTTATAACATCAGTTATCTGCCAGTGAAAGTTCCTTCAAAATTGGTCCAGCCGTTTCGATGATTTGTAGGAATACAAACAGACGGACAAAAATATGATTTTTGGTAAGTATGTATAAGTATACAACGTGTAATGTAACGTTGTCAAAAAGCTGTTATATTGACATTACAAACTCACACTTCAATTTTATTTATTTGTACAGATTTATCGAGAATTCCTGCAAAAGTTACAGTTAGCAACATTAGCACATTACAATATCATCAATTTACCGTAGCCTTTGCATAATACTCACTTCCAACTCAATAAGTCTAGATTTTGCAGCTTGGATCTGCACCTCTCGACCTTGGCTGAACTGCTCGCCATTGGCCCGCCTTCCTTCTACAGCTACGTAAAGAGTGTGAGCTCGGGAGCCACCGGCAACCGCTACGCTGTACGAACTGAACGGTCGCAGAATCCGAGGTCCCACTACTGATAGGCTGCATATGGACGATTGATAAAACACATAAAATAGAAGCAATATCGTTATTGTCGTAGCACTCGTAGCACTAAGTTACCAAAGGATGTGGCGTGAATCATGCATGAGAGAGGCACGCCTTGTTTGTGATCAAAAATTAAAAGAAGCCAAAAGTTATTATTTAGTTAAGAAGGTACACTTATATTGATATTAAAATTATTTCGTAGATATTTTACATAACGATAACAGTAATATAAGGTAAGGGAAAACATAGGTACATAATAAGTTCCCTTACACAACGATTTATTTTGTTCATACGTTAGACAACAGACAACACTCAAGCACTAAAATCGTGTCGTTTCTGTGACATATAGATAATAATCTACATGTAAATAGAATAATATTTCATCCATTCATAATTTATTGGTAATGGTTGTAGGTACGTTTCTAATGATGATGAACTAAGTATTAGTACTTACCATTGTACGAGCACTGGGACATGCAAGACTGCGATGAAGCACCATAGCGTAATACTTTGAGTCATCATTCTGAAATGAAATTAAATAATTATCTAGGTACAATTGCCTACAAAAGATATTTAATGCCTTTGAAAATTCTACAGGCTACTCCTCTTGTTAGATCGTAGCATCATATATACTAAGAAGGTACAAGAACAAGGTTTATTAACTTTGGGAGAATTTTGGGAAATGCACTGCCTTCCATATTTGGAAAAACAATCCACTTTTGTTATATTCAATTGATTTAGAGATTTATTGGAATCAATTACAAGAGACAGTTATCAGTACAAAAACACTTTTAAAAATAGACTCGACAAGTACTTAAAGACTAAAGTGCAGTGATATACACTCAATCAGTTTCTAGCTGCATGTGTATCATAAATAAATAAATAAAGACTGCAGGCTCCTACGCTTCATGAGAACAGATTAGAAGATGATTCATCATTCTGCATCGGTTATGTTACCCACGGTGCGGGATAGAGCGATGATAGAGCGCATCTACTAGAACTTACCTCTAAAATTCTCTAGTTAAATTTTAATTAAGTACAATATTCTTCTTCACCGCTGCTTCACTGAATGTGTTACATAATTATTTTCCACTTTGCTTTGAATTAATGTTTCCTTGATGAGATCAACCTTGCGAGTGGTCATGCTCTGTATATGGTGGCCATTAATTTCCTGTACTTGTACTGTAGGTACAACTATCAACAAAAATAATGAGTGTTGTTTGAATTAGAATAGGCAAGTAAACATCGTTATAAACAATCCCTTGCCCCCATATACCTATTGTGCCACTGTGGGACATAATGAGGAGCTATTCGGATAAGGAAAACATCGTGGGAAAACCTTACGCTCATCCCCGAACAAACCGCACCGAGGCTGCGTTATGAATTATGGGTGCGTGTCCTCTTTGTATAAGGGGAAGCTCGTACCATTGGTCCAGTAAGAGGGAATTTCTATGAGCTGATGATGATGATGAATATATACACTTACATGACACACTTCCGTCTACCGTCTTCCGTAATTATGTCCGCATCTGCCTCGAAATTATGTCTTTCTTTCCTAATTGCTACGTTAAACCCAAATAAATTTAACTTTGGTTTAGCTTTTTAACTTTTTATCAACATCAGGAATTTGTCTATTTACAAACCCACATCTTCTTGATTGGATAAAGTAAAAATTAATTTAATTGACCAGAATACTGTAATTATTTTCTTTGATCAATAATTTTGTTTCATTTACATTGTTGTTGACAAGGTGTCGTGGGTGAGCCATTAAGTATGTATTGAATTCATATGTTTACCGAAGCTATTGAGCTCACCGTCCTTGTGTCCCAGCTAGTCTGACTCACTGTGTCAACATTTTGCGTTGGCGGAAAAGCCTTCTTGGACCTATATGGTTAAACAAGTGTCTGTTTTTCTACGAAAAATCATCACGACATGGGTATTTTGTAAACCTTTTTTTAGTTGAATTGTACAGGAAAGTAACAAAAATCTCATAGTTGTAAAGAAATTCATGCAACCGCAAGATACTATGAACCTATTATAGGAAAAGAATTGATAGTAGTTTGTAACTTTCTCCAGACGCACGCACGACACCACTCCGCGCGGTGTTTACCTTCTTCACAGAACAAAACAATCTCTGCACTAGAGAAAAGCGTAGACAACCGCAATTACTAAATAAGTTCTCGTATTCATAAAACTAAATTACCTGTTTTGGACTGGTTTGCTTCTATACTTATTTGAAGTTAACAAACTTGTGTAAGCTCCCAACTTTAAAAATAAAGATTACGTACACTTAATATACTTTATTTTCAACTTAAAAACGTTTCACTGACCTCATCTGTCGAACACTTTGTTCACTAATAACACTTAATTAACTTGAGACTTAAGACTATATCACAGATCGTTTCATTCGGGTGCACATAGTTTGTGTGGTAGAGAGGCGGCGCAGCACGGACTCCGCTCTTGGTGCACTACAATAACTGACTGCTTCGGTCTCTGCGGCGCCTACGCAGGCCGCAGGTGGGGCGCCGCAAAGCCTTGCGAAAACCCACCGCCACGGACTCATAGTACCTACGTACCTGTTCACTGCATTGCACTAGCTGCACCAGTGCAATTTTAAATGAAACGCCATGGATTACACAAGCTCATTCAATTGTTACTATAACCGTAGTTTTAACATTGCTACATGGAAAATCTTAATAACTACACCATGATTGTTTTCACATTCTAATTTTCTTGTATGTATTATGTAACTAATTATAATGAATGATTAGGTGTATATTGTAATGTATTATTATTAACTTATTCTCGTGCTCGTCACCTTCGACAATACATGTGTATTTGCCGCATAACTATCGTGTCACGTAACGCTATTTCTATTGTTGTTTGTATGAATTATTCGTTTCTTAAGCGAACGTATTAAGATGTTATTTAAAAACGTACATTATTGAGAGCAGTGTTTAAAAATTTTATGACCCATAAATGTTGATTAAATCCCAAGTCACGCAAGAGTTACGTGAACTTTTAAATTATCTCAAAAACCAGAAAAAGGCTATTAGCATAACTTATTAATGGGTTCATAGTCGTGATATTTTCTAATATCAAGTTCTTGTCTCCTTGATATTTTTTTGTAATATAAGTTTATGGGCAGTGTCATAAAAACGCTCAAGAAAAGGAATCTCTTGTACCAAACTAGTTTTATAGTAGGTAACGTGAACTAAGTACGTCGCCGATGGCCTGTGATATGCTTACCGTGATGATGCCCGATGCGAGCCTAGTGCAATGCATTCCTAGGAACCAGTTTTGGCACAATCCGACACAATAGATACTTAGACGACTGCAAGCATTTTTGTTACATATACCTCCTAGCTGTAGCTACTTACTGCTGATGCAGACATTTCAGCCTCAAGTATTATTTCTTTGGTTTGTATGATACATATTTATGTATGTCTTTATTACATCCAACCATATAAAATTACAGCAAGATAATTGCAAGAATTTCTTGATATGAAGTTCTTAAAAAGACAAATGAAAGTAATACATATATGCAGGTAGCTATATCCTCGGTGTGACGGCATGACCTCTAAATTTTGGACATGCAAGTTGCGATTTTAAAACGGGTTTGTTATATAAACGCTTCGGTAGGTTCTCCCACATCATTGTTTCCTAATGAAGTTATGTTTGATGGCAACATATGTATCTACTTCTTTGATTTGCATAATAATGCAAAGTAAATAATTGTGGGTGCTATTAAGTAAAATGTTATTAGTATACCTTTTTAAAACACATTTATTAAAATGATAAATTACTCTCTACATATTTAGAATATCTAATTTACTCAGCAAGGAAAGAATCAATAGGGCAAATGTTTGTGGAAGCAGAAGTCTCCAGAGAAGTTGATGTTGGCTGGATCACTGCAGTGGAATTATCACTTGAATGCATGCGAGCAGCAAAAGTAGCATTGTCTGCTAAAGCAGCTGCCAAAGCTTGCTCTAGTCTTACGGTCCCAGCTCTTTCTGCCTCTAGAGCCGCTCTGGCTTCAATTAAAGCTTCTGCGTCGGGATCTACCAGGGCTTTTGCTTTAGATGATGCAGGAGTGTCAGCCAAGCGTAATTGTAATTCGGCAACAAGAGCACAAAGTCTTGTTATCTCAGCTGTAAATAATAAAGATCTTCTGATATGATGGTTCTAAGTACTGTAAAGTAACAACAATAATTTAGCTAGCTTACTATTAGCAGAAAACAGTTCCTGGGTAGTTTGTTTTAGTTCTGCAGCAGCTAAGCGTCTTTCACGAGAATGCGCTGCTGCGGCCAATCGTGCGCGCTCACGTATCTCTGAACCACCGCTCGCACATCTCTCTACTCTCCGTAATTCATTTTCTAGGCGTACTGCTTCTCTGTAGTAAAATTTGGTTAAATTAAAGCATTTGAAAATCATATCAGATTCGTTTTGCTAAATATTAGTTTTATTACCTTCTAGCTTCTTCATTTGCTGTGCAAACACGGTCATGCAATTCTGAATATTGCCTTTGCAAAGTAGAATGTGCTAATTGCAGTGGTCGCAGCTGATGAACCTCTTTCTCCAAGGTATCAAATTGTGCTGACAGTTCTAGACATCGTTCTTCTAGTAGAGCACGCTGACGTTCCTATGTTTTATCGAAACATAAGACAGGTACTCCCAGGACACTATATTGTTTTATAAGATGACGCATAAACAAGCAAAAATAATAGTTTTGCTTGTTAGATTAAGATGGACATAATCCACAAAAAATAAACGTTCAAGTCAAAATGAAACAATGGGTAACGAACGCGGCGATGCTACACTTAATGAGTGCGTGGTGGATCGCCACAAAATTAGATTTGACATAGGCTTATCGTCAGTCGGGTGTCCCACGACACCTCACTAGTTTTTTATAGACAGTATGGGGAAATATTAATCCTTTTCCTTCCTTCAAGACTAGTGTAAGACGAGAGAAAAATGCTGTGTTTGTGTTCCCTACATTACTGCCATCTCGATGGACGATCATTTAATGCCTTCTGATAGAACTTGTTGGATCTGGACTCTACAAAATCTATGAACGCATTTAATAATGCTTCCTTTCCCTTACAGGAAATTGTCCAAAATATGAAAAAAAAGCTGATAGCGAGTACGGAGGATGGTGAAACTCTCACAGAAACAACCCGACTAGTAAATCGATCTTCATCATTATTGCACTATGAAAACGCAATGCCTTAGGCTGCTCGACAAACTGTTTTAACATTACAAGACCTGCAGTTAGAAACTATGCTTCATCCGTACTCGGTAGAACTAGCTCCAACCGATACGACGTCTTCATACTTTAACCCCAATAAGAAAGTGCAACAAAGAAATACAGAAGTAGGTACTGTGCGCATAAAAGCGTTCAAATACCACTAAGTCCAATTGCAGCTTGGTTCCCGTGAGCTGGTCATTCGCAGTTGCCAGCGCAGTGGCAGCTTGAGTAGCCCCAGCGGTTGCAGCGGCCGCGCTGTTGCGGGCTTCGGCTGCGGCTCGGTCGGCAGACGCGCGGGTCGCCTCCGCCGCCTCGGCACGAGTCGATTCAGCCCGCAATGTCTCGCGGAGACGATTGTCAGAAATCTAAGTTATATTGTCAGCTCTTAGCCTTATGAGGTTTTTTTAGCTTTGCAGAGCCTATGCGATTAGTTCGAGCGATCGTATGAAATGTTACTAGGTCTCATACCTAGTAATTCATTTATGTTAGAAACTAATTTAGAACTTTTAAAATGAACAGGGACTCCCTGCTCAATTTTCCACAAATTCTTTTTTTTAGTTTATTTATTAGGGTCAACAAACAGTAGGTACCTAACACAATACACTTTTTTAATTTAAATAACAAGTACCGTCTTCTCTGGCATCCACTATTGAAGTAAACTGTGCTTTGACTTTAAATGTTTCTAATAATTAAAAAGTTAACTTATTAAAATAAAAGATTATCAATTCGACACGTATGTACTTACTTATGGACTATTATTGGAACTGCAATATATTCATATGTTTGTCCACGCATATCTCCGAAAGTATGAATCGGATTGTGACCATTCTCATTTTTTATTGGCTTACATTTACTTCAACTAAGGGAACAGGAAATTCCATCGAAATCGGTTCAGTAGTTTTCAAGATATGGACTAATATGTGTGACGGCCTGGCTTATTGATACGAGCTACGGGTGTCGTGTCAAAGGGAAAATGGTCAAATTCTAGTAAGTACATGTAAGAAAAACTAAAAAATTACGAAATAAAAATATATTAAAAAAGAACGACTTCAAAATACACTAAAAAGTATGAAATGATAAATAATTATGTTTAGGGAAAGTTATTTTACATATATACCTAGGTAGTTTATTGTGCAAAGAATGTTTTTTTGCGAAAAAAAAAGAATACCACGGGATTTCAAAATTTTCAGAAATTAGAGGTAAGTCCAGTAGGTTTTAAATAATAGCATATCTCATTACTATTATTAGGGCGTTCTTTGTTTCCTATATAATTATAGGTAACACGAGATATAATTTTTTTTATCACCAAGGTCGTAAAAAAAAGTCGTAAAACCAGTCATTAACGTTCGAAGGGTTAAGTTTCGAAGTTTCTCCAAATACATTCAGTCTTTTATGTGTGATAGAGTCACTAACATCCAAACAGTCACATTTATATAATTTGAGATGAGATTTTGTTACTATTTTCATAAGTAAATATTTATTTGTTTAACAAATAATTACAACCTATGCATTATTTTAATTTTTCAGTCGTGCTCAATAATGCTAAGGTACTTACAGTGAGTGATCGAAACTCTCCTACAAGCTCAATAAATTGTTGTTCAAACGACTCGAATTCTGTAGCTGTAACACCCATTCTGTATTGCGGAAACAAATAATTTTTCAATTCAGTGATGAACATTCATAACATTACCTACTACCTATAAAAAAAGCGGGAATGATTACATTTATTGTTTTTTTTTTTTATTTATTTTGAGGCATAGACACTTTGACAGACATAATATAATTGAAAAAATATTCATCGTAATTCAATTTGGGTTGATAAAAAAATAAATAAACATTAAACCATGAGAAAACAATTGAAATAAGCCAATTCAATAAAAACACAATTCCAAGCTACTAACAGAATCAATCTATTACCTACGCTTTAAACAATTTTCATCGAAATGTGTCAATTTTCCATAGCGTTTTATCAGAGCAGACAGCTTGTGAGGGGAATATTAAAGAAGGGGGAAAGTTGTTTTTCTACAGGGTAAATCCACTATATAAAAGCCTGTTATTGTTTTAAGGTCTCATTCTTGTCCAAGCCAGCTCCTAACAATAAGGTAAGATTGTCTTTAGTTCTAATGTTAGTAGGTACAGTCGATTACCATGAGATATATCCATTTAATGTTACAAAATTATGTATCCTCTTGGATGCAGTAGTACCTATAAGCTTAACAGTGGAAATATGGTGGTATACATAATTATTGCATTTAGTATGAAAACAACAATGTCAGGTTCCATGCAATTATCATATTTATCACATACAACGGATAGTTAACTATTGCAATAATTTTGTATACCACCATATTTCCACTGTTAAGCTTATACTAGGTACTGCATCCAAGAGGATACATAATTTTGTAACATTATATGAATATATCTCATTGTAATCGACTGTACATGTGTCCATAAATAATAGGTACAGTATTACTCAACTGATATGGCTTACCGATGTACCTGCGCAGAAGATACATTTTCAAAGCGCGGGAAAGCTATTGGTCCGCAGCTGCCGCCATGTTAGTGTCGCCGTGCGGAAGGGCGTGACTTGCGAGTGAGACGGAACTAACAGCTGCAGTGTATTATGAACCTTATAGTTGTGATCTAAGGTTGATTGTAAGTTTTAAGCATTCTTTCGTTAATCTTCGGGGCCATACTTTATTTTCTGTGCGAACGAAGATTCACGACGCGCAATATAAGTTGGGTAATACTGTAAAAGCATTGTTTTATTGCAAATAGTTTTTCATTTTCTTTGTTAGTGCTCGATTCACGCGAAATACACTTGAATCTTTGTTTGATAGTTTATATTTCTCCCGGAAAATTATTTTTCCCATAAGATATTAGTTAACAATGAAAGGAATCTATGAAATATGTGTGCACCGAAATTAACCCTGGTGAAGCACGACTATTAAATTACGTATACTTATTGTTTTCTCTAGTATTTACACAATTTAGTACCTAACTCCAATAGTTGCAATTGTTGTTGTCGGGCATAACTCTAACTTTTAACCGATTTCGATAATATTCTTTCTTTTGAGGAATGGAAATTTACCATATAAATGTTGTTATAATATGAATACGAAGATGTGATGGAATGGACGACTTAGTGAAGATATGACCGAAGTACCTACTCCATAACAGAAACCGTATCGGCGAGTTTACGTTCGCCGTTTATGGTAACTTTATCATTAGTTAGTGGTGAACAACTTTAATACCGCTTGTCGGTAATTAATTAAGATTTTTTACTTATTATATTTTTTGTTACAGAAAACAGCACTTCTCAGAAATGCGACTCGTTACTATCGTGGCAATGACAGCAACCGTGGCGCTGGCGTTGTTTGTACGATGTTGCGAAGGCGCAAATCTTCGCACTTTCCCTATACCTGATGATGAAGAGGAATTCAGATCCCGGCCCCTATATCGAGACTACGGCTTAATTAGGAGTCGAGCCATTCGAACAGACGATGCCTTCGATGACTATGGACATTTGCGGTTTGGGCGATCTGACGAATGACGTACACGTTTTTCCAGCCAACGACATCTCACCGTACATAAGCACAAAGCACGAACGCAACAAAGACCATGTTCCTAATTTAAATACACTGCTTTCATAATACCTACCTAATAGAAAAGCAAGTTGCCAGAAAGTATAAACTAATAAATAATGCTTAGAATAGAATTATGAATGTGAATTATGTGGCTGGGTTAATATTTCACGTTCTGTAGCATAATTTATTTATTTGTAATATTAATTGTAGCATAAATATGTAACTACTACATACTTAATGTACATACCGAATACATAAAATATTCATTAATGTTTTTTTTTTTTTACCATACGTCATAGTTGGATTTGATCATTTTTTTTAAATGTATGAATTTTTGAGTAGGTTATATATGGTTATATTAAAAATCCAGTTATGGTCAAATAAACATTTTAGCTACCTACCATACCATGCCTATGTTTTGTGCAAGGTACCGCGTGGTACCGCAAGTAATTTTTGTGCACTAGACCAATATTTCCTCTAACTTTTTGTCTTTCGTTAGGTTCTATACTTGCCACAAGAACCCTACCACCGTGCTATGGTTTACTCACGATGCTTTCCTACACCGAAAACTCAAGGTCACCGTAGGATTGAGCCCACGACTTCCGTCACTGCATTCATCATACCATGTTTGGGGTCAAGTATTGGTGTAAGGTTCTCTTTGCAACGCGCCATGACTCGTCTCTTGCTGTAGATAGGACCTAACTCCTCTGCTTTTATGGTAGGCATATCGTAGGTATTTAGGCTCGATTGTTCGGTACCTATGCAGTTTAATTACCTAAATTCCTAACTAAAAAGTATAAAATAAAATAATGTTAATACGACTATATAGGTATAGGGCCCCGATTATCGCATCTTCGACAATAATATCGTATAGACATTTACCAAAAAAACATGGTGGAAAATCTCTATACATTTTGACTGAAGTTTATATTTATTGTGTATTTTCGACAAAATGTCTATTCGACATCGATGTCGAGAATACGAGAATTGGGGCCAGGTGTATTTTCTTTACTGGGAGAGTAGGTATAGGACAATCTGAGTCCATAAGAGATATACAGAGAAACTGTCTTAAGAAACGTTATAGATCTGTTTTCGCGAAAACAATTATGGCATAGTCCATTTTTGGTCAAGCGTGATAATATCCACAAAAATAAGAAAAAATGCATTTTTTTTTTCAGAACGGGTGTAGACTTTTTCCACGTTAGGCATGTTTTCGAGTGTATACTTATACCTCAATTAAAGTGGTTCTGTAGTAAGAAATTAGTTTTAAAAAAAAAACATTTTTAATAAAAGCTTTTTTAGTGACTGTACTTTTTGATGACTGTACTTGCATTTTCTTCCAATATAATAATGTAAACCAAATATCAAGTCAATCCAACCACTAGAAGTGGGTGAAATTCGACTTGCAAGATTCCACCCGAACGAGCAAACATATATACATACATTGCAAGTGAAATAAAAGCGTGTAAAAAATGGTAGTTAACTTACAAATTAATCCCATTACCTTCCGCTTTTTTAGCAAATAAGTATACTTACACACTCTAAAAAATGCTTTTACGCTTACCGATATTATTTTAGATAACGGTAAAATTAAAAACACAAATTATTTTAAAGAATGTAATATTAACCAATAAATACATTTTACAACAGTTATTTATTACAATAAAATGTGTTACATTCTTGAATATCGTCTGTATCACGGCAACCATTAAAATATTATTTATTCATAGTTTTCACGATGCATACATCACTGTTAAGGCATTTTCTATGATTTTATTATCATTTTTCGTTATTATTTAGCTATAAATATTTTCATATTCTTATTATGTTAAACCAAACATTTCCTTTTATCTGCAAATGTACAAAGGCAATGAATATCACTGAAAATATTGAAATCAAAAGTAATTTCTTGTTGCTATTTGTTTCATACAAAGTGTGTTGTAACTACATACATACTGTTCAACGTTTACATACATATGTGTTTAAGATTAATTTATTGTTGTAGTATATTCATTTCTAGATTTCGTTGTATTACCTTAGTTTTACTATTTCAAGTAGGTTTTATACCACACAGAAAATTATATGAGCTTGTTTCTAATCGGCGAACGATAATTTGTGAATAAACAGCATTATAACTATACTTTATTATGTAATTGACTTTGCTTGTATTATAATCTCCTACTTGTTCACACTTAGTGGTGAGTGTGAAAATTATTTGAATACAGCTTCAATGACAATGTAAACTTATTATAACATTAGGCACACATAATATCACTACTCTATATTAAATTAATATGAGACTAGTTAGTTCCTTCCCTAATCTAAAGTTATAATTTATATTTATATTATGTTTACACGCAAATGTGTGGTTAATTGTACTTGGTGATAATGAAGCGTATTTGAAAGAAATCTTTGAAAATAATTTAAAATATAAAAAAATAAAAGTTTGAAAACATCAACCAAGTTGGTTTTAAAGTACCTAATTTAATAGAATGCGATTTCATTAGAAATAATTAAAATAAAATATTATTTATATTTTACAAAAAGTAGTTTTTTGTAAGTCAAAATGAAATCATGGAATTATACAAAGTTTATAGTTATTAGATGACCAATTTTTAACGTGTTTTACACATTTCACAATAATGAGTATTTGCATAAATAAAAAGGGTAAAACTACTTCCATGCATCGATTTTACAAAATATATCAACAGTTTATTTAAATGATGTCTCTTTTCTGTGTGTTCCCAAGAAGAGCCTGAAAAGAAAAAAGATACTAAATAAAAAAAAACATAAGTTGTAAAAAGCTAAATATGTAACGGATTACTGGTAAATATCTTAAATATGTCGCATACATAACCGAGTTGGATCGATAGTCGATGGACTAAACCAAACAAATCATAACGTTACAGTTGACTGACTCTACGTCCGGATCAAAGCGCACTTAAACTAAAAAGAGTTCGTCTTGCTAGAGAAATAGAGGGTAATTGTGTGTGTACCTTGTTGACGAAGTTGACGATGGCGGTGGCGGGCTGGTCGGGCTCGAGCTCGGCGAACACGTGGCACTGGTTGTCGGCGCCGCCGCCGGCCGACGCGCGCGCCACGAACGCGAACACACGCCTGTTCATTCAACATTTTATTGTCTGATACTAATAATTATTCCTAAATCAATATGAAAACCATAATTATTTTATTAATACGTCAACGTATCTTCTTATCTTGTGGAGGGGTCGAGAAATAGCTCGGACACTTCGACCCATAGGGATCTATTGTGGTCCCCTAGATAACTTACTTCTCCCCAGTCTCGTTGAAAACTCTTTTCATGAGTTTTACAACGAGGCTAGGAGATATGAGCCTATAGTCTTCTGGTTTTGGATATCCAATCCCTAGGAGACTCATTCGCTTCCCAGCCAATGCATCGCATGTGCACAGAAGGTGCTCCATGCGTTCCGTATGTTCCCCACACAACCTGCTAGAGTAAGAGCCCACGATGATCTGACCTTCGTCATTTTATAAAACCTGAAAGTTTCTCTGTGTATGTCCCTAATAGAGGTAAAAACGATCCCCGAATATGAAGTTTGGATCGCGGTGGCTTTGGAAGTTATCAGGTAGCAAAGGTGTCAAAAATTGCACCTCAAATTCGTTAAAGTATAAAGGTCAGTTTTTATATATTTTATTTGCACTGATATTAGAAATCACGTCGTCCATTGTCAGACGCTTTGAATGGTGGAAACCCCCTGTCAGACACCCTAAAGTATTAAAAAATATTATTCAACTTTCGTCATTTTATAAAAGCTGAAATTTATATATGTTACTTGACGAACTATCAAACGATGATTTCTCAGTTGTCAGACACTTTCGATGGTGGCTTTGCCGTGTCAGACACATTAAAGATCTACCGTAGGTGCGAGCGCGAGGTATATTCAATGTGATTTTTTTTACAAACGAAAAGAGATAGATTCATAGTTATTTTGGAGAGTTTGTAGATTAAATCATGAAATTAATAAATCATGCAAAAAAGTCTACATTAATGACCCAGTTTTAGAGATACAGATCAAAAATCTAAAAAATCACTAATTTTTTGAACATTTTTTTATATAATATCGTTATTTTTATTAGATTTTTATTCGATATTTTTATTTTATTTCTACTTACCAGATAAACTTTCTAGCTTTCAAATGACACTACTTTGAACAAAATACACCCATTACATAAAAATATACAAAGACAAAACTAAAAGATGAGCATTTCATTAAAAAATTAATTAAAGCGCCGAACGCACTATTATGGTACTATTAGTATTTATTTACTTGGAATGAAATGAATTAACGTTAATTCTCCCATAAGTACTAATTTATTGTAAACGCAAACGTGATAGATAGTTTACTCACGTTAATTCTTTACACTCGGGGTACCTACTGAACCATATTTTCATTTACCACCATACCATATTTTCAAGGGTGTCAGTTTTTATATATTTTATTTGGAATAATACAAGAAATCACGTCGTCCATTGTCAGACACTTTCGATGGTGGGTTAGCCGTGTCAGACACATTAAAGATCTACCGTAGGTGCGAGCGCGAGGTATATTCAATGTGTTTTTTTTTTACAAACGAAAAGAGTTAGAACCATAGTTATTTTGGAAAATTTGCAGACAAATCATGAAATTTAATAAATCATGCAAAAAATTCTACATCAATGACCCAGTTTTAGAGTTATAGATCAAAATTCTAAAAATACAAAATTATTTTGTTTTTTTTTTATAATCATCGTTATTTTTATAAGATTTTTGTTCCATATTTTTATTTTATTTCTACTTATCAACCAGATAAACTTTCTAGCTTTCAAATGACACTACTTTGAACAAAATAAACCGATTACTTAAAAAGAAACAAAGACAAAACTAAAAGATAAGCATTTGATTAAAAAATAAATTAAAGCGCCGAACGCACTATTAAGGTACTATTAGTATTTATTTACTTGGAGCGTAAAGAATTAACGTTAATTCTTCCATAAGGACTAATTTATTGTAAACGCAAACGCGATAGGTAGTTTACTCACGTTAATTCTTTACACTCGGGGTACCTACTGAACCATATTTTCATTGACCACCATACCATATTTTCAAGGGCGTCAATATTTGTATATTTTATTTGGAATAATATTAGAAATTACGTCGTCCATTGTCAGACACTTTCGATGGCGGGTTCGCCGTGTCAGACAAGTTAAAGATCTACCGTAGGTGCGAGTGCGAGGTATATTCAATGTGTTATTTTTTTACAAACGAAAAGAGATAGACCCATAGTTATTTTGGAGACTTTGTAGATTAAATCATGAAATTTAATAAATCATGCAAAAAATTCTACATCAATGACCCAGTTTTAGAGTTACAGATCAAAAATCTAAAAATACACAATTATTTTGATATTCTTTTTATAATCATCGTTATTTTTATAAGGTTTTTATTCCATATTTTTATTTTATTTCATCTTATCAACTAGATAAACTTTATAGCTTTCGAATGACACTATTTTGAACAAAATACACCGATTACGTAAAAAGAAACAAGGAAAAAAACGAATTGATGAGCATTATTATTTAAAACTTTAAGGGTGTCTGACGGGGGTTTCCACCGTTCAAAGTATCTGACAATGGACGACGTGTTTTCTAATAGTATTCCAAATAAAATATATAAAACTGACACCCTTGAAAATATGCTACGGTGGTAAATGAAAATATGCTTCAGTAGGTAGCCCGAGAGTGTAAAGAATTAACGTGAGTAAACTACCTATCGCGTTTGCGTTTACAATAAATTAGAACTTATGGGAGAAATTAACGTTAATTCTTTACACTCCAAGTAAACAAATATAAATAGGGCCTTAATAGTACGTTCGGCGCCTTAATTTATTTTTTAATGAAATTCTCATCTTTTAGTTTTTTCTTTGTTTCTTTTTAAGTAATCGGTGTATTTTATTCAAAGTAGTGTCATTTGAAAGCTAGAAAGTTTATCTGGTTGATAAGTAGAAATAAAATAAAAATATAGAACAAAAATCTAATAAAAATAACGATATTATATTAAAAAATGCTCAAAAAAATAGTGTTTTTTTAGATTTTTTATCTGTAACTCTAAAACTGGGTCATTGATGTAGACTTTTTTTGCATGATTTATTAATTTCATGATTTAATCTACAAACTTTCCAAAATAAACTATGGGTCTATCTCTTTTCGTTTGTAAAAAAAATCACATTGAATATACCTCGCGCTCGCACCTACGGTAGATCTTTAATGTGTCTGACACGGCAAAGCCACCATAGAAAGTGTCTGACAACTGAGAAATCATCGTTTGATAGGTTCGTCAAGTAACATATATAAATTTCAGCTTTTATAAAATGACGAAAGTTGAATAATATTTTTTAATACTTTAGGGTGTCTGACAGGGGGTTTCCACCATTCAAAGCGTCTGACAATGGACGACCTGATTTCCTAATATCAGTCCAAATAAAATATATAAAAACTGACCTTTATACTTTAACGAATTTGAGGTGCAATTTTGGACACCTTTGCTACCTGATAACTTCCAAAGCCACCGCGATTCAAACTTCATATTCGGGGATCGTTTTTACCTCTATTAGGGACATACACAGAGAAACTTTCAGGTTTTATAAATGACGAAGGTCAGATCGTCGTGGGCTCTTGGGCTATGCACATGGTGTCGCGGTTAGACCCATATTCATGAGCATGTCGTGAATACGACAACGTAGCGGACAGCTTACGACCCGCCTGATGGTTAGCGGTTACCGTAGCCTATAGATGCTTAGTTAAGCTTATATGTCAAAATATGTGTGATATTTCTAGCATAGCTTTCTAGACTAGATGATTTCGTTTACTGACCATTCCGTTTACCTCTGGACTCAAAACGTACCGTCCAATTTTAGGAAGGGGCATAAATACAAATGAATGGAATACAATCGGGACAAAATCACTATCGACAAGGCCAAATTACCCTAGCACGGCAATAAACTAAATAAAGTTACTTGTCAGAGGTGGTGCCGTTGTGTTGGTAGGTGTACCGCCTCTCGTCGGGGTCGATGCCCGCGTAGGAGACCCCGGAGGCGGGGTAGTGCCGCCGGAAGAACACCTTGCGCGCCGCGTCCGTCAGCGTGATGCCGCCGCCGAACACCTTGAAGTGTACCACGTTGGCAGCGCCCTGGGGAACAAAATCATTCGTTGATTATATTTTTCTTATATAGACTTAAAATGGAGGTTCTCAATTTGTCTGTTTGGTATAAATAGTAGTAGGTAGTAGTAGTATATATAGTGTAGTCTATAATAATAGTACGTGTGCAAAGTTGGTTATTAACACTCCAGGCGGTATTAAGCAGGCGAACGCGATAAGGGAGCCGAGTGTAATAAGCAATGCACACGCGTGTCATACGACGTTTTTCAACAACACTTGCGAGGAAAAAAACAGACTTGTATTTTGATTAAATGTCTCTTTACGAGGTAGTGTTTTTTCAATTAACAAAGTATTGAAAGAAATATTTCCGTAGATATAAAGTTTTACAAAAGCGTTTATTAACGAAATTATTAGTAACGAAGAAAATGGAAAACTCTATCGCTGATTTCAAAATGAAACCTGTAGAGGATATTACGCTTTCAGTGAAAAAAGGAATTATGCAAAACGGGTTGACATTTTGCATAAATTAAAAGTAGGTAAAATATCATAAATTTATATCTTTTCCTATTTTAGATGCTACATTGCTACCATCGTACTTGTTTTTTTTATAATGTTGCTAAGTCTGTTGCAAATAACTAGTCATATGTTTACCTTTTTGTTAAGTAAAATTGCCACCGCCCTCTTCACGGCCGCCGGTCCAGTCAACGCTTCAGTATTTTCAGAGCCGAGGAGTAGCACGTGACACGCCGCCCCTGTGGCTAGTAATGCGCGCGCCGCCGCGTTTGCTGAACCACCCATCCACGGATCCCTGTAGACAAAGGAGTTTACTGCATTAGGTAAGTCAACATGAACTTGTTGATAATCACTGCTGAATCTTAGAAGTCGTATTATAATAGAGTCTGTAGCATAGTGTAAAACCATAGATAGTCTGTGGTAAACTAAAATGTATGTACTGGCAAGACTGACTACTCGGTCATCGAGAGGTACCAATGGTGGATTGCACATTGATTGTACTAAGCTAAGAAGAAGTAAAAATAAAAGTATATTTGTGTTCCCTCAATACCATCTTTTATTCATACATTACATGGCGCAGCCGGTAGGATAAACCAAGTGAAGAAATATTCTGAAAGAAAAAACTCGTTGCTGAAAATTTTAATTTTAATTATTATTTTTATTTTATTATTTTTATTATTTTAATTTTAAAAAAATTGTCGATGATGATATGCCTAAATGGTCTGAGACAAAAATAGTTTTAGAAGCATTTGGGGGAACACATTTATTTCCATTAGGAAAAATATTTTTGAAAGTTATAAGTAACAAAATAATGTATGACACAGAGTTCATAATAATAAAAGAAAATGTAAGACCCATTCTGGGCCTAAGTTCACTAAGAGAACTAAAAATTCTAAAAAATATAAACAGTATTAATAATAATAGTAAAGAGATAATATTTAAAAAATATGGTGAACTTTTTCAGGGTGTTGGACAGTTTGAGACTCCACTGGAACTTCACACTCAGCCTGGCGCCAAACCAGTAGTAAGGCCTCCTCGCCGGGTTCCTCATGCGTTGATGGAGAGACTCGCTACAAAGCTACGTAGTTTGGAAGATCAGCAAATTATTGAGAAAGTCGAACATCCTGACAGTTTTGTAAGCAATTTAGTAATAATAGAGAAAGTGGATAAAAATCTTAGAATTTGTCTTGATCCAAAGGAGCTCAATAATGTTTTAATAAGAAATTATCATTTAATTCCAACATTAGAAGAAATATTAACTAAGTTGTGTAATAAGTCAGTCTTTTCTGTACTTGACCTATCTGATGGGTTTTATAATATTAAATTAACAGAGGAGTCAAAAAAGCTTTGTACATTTAGTAGTCCCTTTGGAAGTTACAGATTTTTGAGATTACCATTTGGTTTGTCAATAGCACCAGAAATTTTCCAAAAGTATAGCGAGAAAACATTTGGAGATATTTCAGGTGTAGTTATTTACTGCGATGACTTATTAATTTGTGCTCAAAGTGACGAGGAACATGATAAGATACTTATGCAAGTATTGGAAAGAGCTAAGAAATGTAATGTGAGATTCAATAAGAAAAAATTCCAATACAAACTTAGTGAAGTTAAATATTTTGGTCACATATTCTCAAAGAAAGGTATGAAAATAGATCCAGATCGAATAAAAGCCATTGTGGAGTTAAAAAGTCCAAATAATAGGAAAGAACTTCAAATAATATTAGGAATGATAAATTACCTGCGTAGGTTTGTGCCAGGGTTAGCAGAAATGGCAGCACCTTTGCAATTACTACTCAAAAAAGATGTGGAATGGTTATGGACTCAAGTACATGAAAATGCTTTTGTTTATATTAAAAACTGTATTAGTCAAGCACCTGTACTGCAAAATTTTGATAGTAAATTACCAGTAACAATTCAATGTGATGCATCTAAGGATGGCCTAGGGTGTTGTCTTATGCAAGATGGCAAACCAGTAAGCTATGCATCAAGAAGTTTGACATCAACTGAGAAAAACTTTTCACAAATTGAGAAGGAACTATTGAGTGTTGTTTGGTCTACAAAAAAATTTCACTATTACATATATGGTAGAAAATGCACTATTTTAAATGATCACAAACCTTTAGAAACTTTATTAAAAAAGGGGATTCATGAAATACCTTCAACACGTTTACAAAGATTAAAATTAAAATTACTAAAATATAACATTGAATATAAATATTTAAAGGGGAAATTGATGCATGTTGCTGATTTGCTGTCACGCTCATACCTTGATGAAACTGATACTGATGATTCATACATGTATGAGGTTATCCACTGTGTAGGCTTGTCTTCCTATTTGCAATGTTCAGATAAACAAAAACAAGAATTAATATCAGAAACATTAAAAGATGAGGAATTATTATTATTATCAGACTTTATAAAACATGGCTGGCCTGACATAATTGCTAAAGTACCAGATTCCATCAAATATTATTTTAAGTTTAGACCCAATATCACACTGGACAATAATTTGGTTTTTATGAATGACAGACTCATAATTCCTAAGTCACTGAGAGTACCAATAATAAAAAAATTGCATGAAGGTCATTTGGGTATTACTAAAATGAAACAAACGGCAAGAAACTTGTATTATTGGCCAAAAATAGATTCACATATAGAAGATTATGTAAGAAAATGTTTTATATGTCAAATGTATCAAAATAATAATGTAAAGGAGCCACTTTTGTCGCATGACATTCCTGACTTACCATTTTCAAAGATAGGAGTAGACATTATGGAATTTAAAAAAAAAAGCTATTTAGTTACATATGACTATACAACAAAGTGGTTAGACATAAAATTAATTCCTAATAAATCTGCTAGTAGTATAATAAATAGCTTATTAGAGATATTTTCACAGTTTGGTGTGCCATCTGAGGTGGTATCGGATCATGTACCTTTTGATTCTAGAGAATGTAACAGATTTGCCACAGAATGGAATTTTAAATTCAATTTTTCAAGTCCTAGATATCCACAGTCTAATGGAATGGCGGAAAGGGGAGTTCAAATAGCAAAGAAAATGTTAACCAAATGTAGTGAGGATAAAACAGACTTCAGAATTGCATTGCTCCAGTATAGATCATCCCCAGTGTCAGGAACAAACTTTTCACCGGCTCAGTTGATGATGAATAGAAATCTAAGAACTAAGATACCAGTAACTCATCAGTATTTGAAACCAAAACTTAATTTAAATGTAGAGGCTGAATTTAATAAGGCTAAAAGTAGAAATGAAAAATATTATAACCAAAATGTAAGATGTAAAGTAAATTTTATAATAGGGCAAGATGTGTGGTTCAAGAAAGACCCTAGTAGTAATACTTGGATAAAAGGAAAAATAATGAATAACAATAACTTCAGATCATATGATGTTTTAGATACTAAGGAAGGATGTGCTTACACTAGGACTTCATATCATATTCGACCTCAATAATTTGTTGA
>OX596246.1:10684879-10739686 GCA_951394255.1 Polyploca ridens | reverse complement strand
AATCAAAAAAAATATAATCAGGCAAACACTATCAGGAAAATCGAAACTAAAGCGAACGATGGCGATTTCAAGGGGGCAGCACATCTGCTATTTTCGAGTGATGTTGTCGCTGCAGACACACCTGAAACCCTGTCTGCTTTAGAATCAAAACATCCATCTCCGCTTTCAAATATAAACCTCCCGGATCCCCCATCTTTAGACCAAAATTGTCTAAATTGTAACGCCCAAGATCTTTTGAGTGTCATTATGTCATTTAAACCTGGTTCTGCTGGCGGCCTCGACGGTTTTACACCACAGCATTACAAAGATCTTGTCTGTGGTGCCGCCGGAGACGCTGGTACCAAATTATTATCAAAATTAACCTCTCTTATAAATTTAATGTTGGCAGGATAGGTGCCAAGCCCATTCACTGAGATCATTTATGGGGCCAACCTTTGCGCGCTATCCAAAAAAGATGGCGGAGTAAGACCCATCGCTGTGGGTAATACTATCCGTCGTATGGCCTCCAAAATTTGTTGTCGTCACATTCTCCCGAAACTTTCGGAAATATTTCAGCCCATTCAACTCGGTTTTGGCTCAAAGGGAGGTTGTGAGGCAGCTGTTCATGCGGCTCGGACCTTTCTTTTAAATAACGGAGGTGAAGTGCTGCTTAAAGTTGACATAAAAAATGCATTTAACTCTGTCGATAGGGGTGCTTTATTGACCCAAATTCGGGATATCTGCCCTGACATATATCCTTACCTTTGGCAATGCTATGGGCATCCATCAAAACTTTTTTTCAGAGAACACCCACTTATTTCCGCCATGGGTTGTCAACAGGGCGACCCTCTCGGTCCAGCTATCTTCAGTTTGGCCATCCATCCAATTATTTCCGGGTTACAATCAAAATTTAATGTATGGTATCTAGACGACGGTACGCTGGGGGGTGATGCGGCTTCCGTTCTCAGTGATTTTAAAACATTGACAGAAAATTTTAAAAAGATTGGCCTAGAATTCAATAGCTCCAAATGTGAGCTCCTTATTTTAGATTCTTTCCCAGAATCTGAAAAACCAGAATTAATTCAAAATTTTAATGTTTTGGCTCCCAATATTAAGTTACTGTCAAAGGAGTCGCTTCATCTTCTTGGAGCCCCAGTCTTAGACGAATCCATTCCTAGTTTCTTTGAGAAAAAGATTCAAAATTTTAATGACTCTTCAAATAGACTTTATGAAATTAATGCTCACTATGCATTTTTTATTGTTCGACTCTGCCTTTTCGTGCCAAAGTTTACCTATTTGCTCCGCAGTACGCACTTATTTAAATTTGATCACATATTAGATACTTTGGATAATATGATCAAAACGTCACTTTCCAAAATTCTAAATTGCAGTTTTTATGAAAACAAAGTGTGGTCTCAGGCCACCCTACCCGTGTGTTATGGTAGCCTAGGAGTGCGGAAAATTTCAAGCATATCAGTACCGGCGTTTCTATCCTCGGTATACAGTGTGGGCAACCTCGTCAGTTCTGTTTTGGACCCTTCTATTGGATCTGTTGAGGTTTCTTACCTGTCCGATGCTAGAGACGCCTGGCAGGCAGCTTGTCCAGGCACAAATATTCCGACCTTGAGTCACTCTCAGAGAGCGTGGGACAAGCCTCTTTGTGAAAAAACCTGGCAAAATTTATTTTCTAACTTTTCTATAGATACAGACCGCGCGCGCTTGTTAGCTGTCTCTCAGAGTGACTCAGGTCACTGGCTACAAGCTATTCCATCAACAAATACTGGAACAATGTTAGACCGTATAACATTAAGTCTGTGTATTTGTCTTCGTCTTGGTTGCAGGACCAATCAACCTCATCGCTGCCGCTGCGGAGATCTCGTCAACGAGCTCGGCCACCATGGGCTTTCGTGCTCTCTAAGTGCTGGTCGAATATCACGGCACTCGGCTATTAACGACATTATCCGCAGGGCTCTTGTTGTCGCTAACGTGCCTTCCGTACTGGAACCAGTCGATATTGCGCGGGGCGATGGCAAGAGACCGGATGGTATGTCTTTGATCCCTTGGAGTGTCGGCAAGTCGCTGGTGTGGGATGCCACATGTGTCGATACACTCGCGCCATCTCACTTACCGGCGACTTGTAAAGCTGCAGGGGCAGCTGCGGCCAGTGCGGAAAATTCAAAATTCAAAAAATACGCATCGATTGGACCCAACTATATTTTTGTGCCTTTTGCGGTCGAGACCATGGGACCGTGGGGGTCCGAAGCTCGCCGTTTTGCTCGCACCTTGTCATCAAAATTGATCGAGACCTCCGGAGACCAGCGGGCGGGGAGCTTTTTCCGCCAACGCGTCAGCTTGGCTATCCAAAGAGGAAACGCTGCCAGCCTTCTGGGAACCCTGCCGTTAATCGGAAGCAGCGGCAGGCTTGAGGAAATTTTCTATATATAGATTGTATTTTGTACATATTTGTTGTAAATAAAGTAGATCCACGTTATAATGGCAAAAACCATAAACAAATTAAAAATATTATTAAAAGGTATTTTGTTGTGGGCAGGTATGCGATGCCAGATTCAACTTAACAGACTTAAATGTAACTAAGTATATTATTAACCTTTAATATGTAATGACTCCTTAAGGGTCAACAATCTTTAAAAGCAAAGATTTTAAGTACCCCTAAGTACCTTATAAAATTAAATGTAAGTTTTTTTTGAAATAAACAGTTTTTTTTTTAATATTCCAATTCGGTGTAGAGCACAGTTAGTGACCTTTTTTAAATCGAGGCCTGAACCTTCTATCACTCAATTAATATACACATTCCATGGTTTAAAAGCTAGCAGTTGTTCTCACCATCGTCTCTGGAGATGTTAGGCTTGTACCAATAATGGCTGGTGTCTCGTGCGAAGCGAACTCGGTCGGGCGCGACGTGCTGTGGTTCGGTAGCGCCCGCTCCGCTGCCGCCGCCGCTCACGCTCGACCGCCGCGACCCGCTGCTGCCGTTGTATGTGCGGTACTCTGACTCAGGGCTACCTTCACGCTCTTTTCTAAACACAGACATTTTGTGGTTGGGGGAGAATACTACATTCACAGGTTTTTTTTTCCAAATTTCCGTAGATTTGATCACACGGCACACACCACACAGAGAAAAGAATTAAATCTTTTCCGTGGCACACTAGATGCCATAATTGCCTTGGGATGCCTTATAATTCTCTGAGATGAAAACATACATACGGATGACTAGCTTATCTCTATTGCAAATTACTTGTACTAATAATAATAAATCTTAATTATGCAATAATCAAATTACTGTGAGGAATCCTCGATATTAATGATAAGATTTTTGCCCAATCCAAAGTGCGAGATCTTGATTTGAATATTTTATGTTTACAAAATTGGACCTTTGTTTATAAAACATGTTATATATAACC
The DNA here is from genome assembly GCA_951394255.1 of Polyploca ridens. Classification (NCBI taxonomy): domain Eukaryota; kingdom Metazoa; phylum Arthropoda; class Insecta; order Lepidoptera; family Drepanidae; genus Polyploca; species Polyploca ridens. Next base: position 10,736,285 of record OX596246.1, on the reverse strand, counting down.
TTGTAACAGTGGGCGATCTCGGCGGGCGCGCACTGAGCGAAGGCGTCGGCGTGGGAGGGTACGGCGTGCGCGGGTGCGTCGGGAACAAGGGGGTCCCGGCGCGGGACTCCGACCGAGACTCGGACCGGGACTCGGCACGGGACCAACTCTCCGTACGTTCACGTGCCTGCACATAAAACCAATTAAATACAAACTTATACCATGCTTATACCCTTATTCTGGTAACTTTAAAAGGTTGCTTTGTTACTAAAAACAAATGTATATCTTACAAGAGAGTCGTTGTTAATTGGCTCGGCAAGTGACAGTAATCCGGGCGTGGGAGCACTCGTCGGTGTACTGCTGGTGCTCCACTCACGCATCGTCATCTTTTCATACATGAATTTCCTAGATGAGGTTCTGTAAACAATATCAGAAATCATCAACCTTTTATAGGCAAAACGGTCAGTTGTTTAATCGTCTTTTATATTTTACCTGTCTGGTGCCTGCGGACTGATGCTATCAGTTCTAAGAGGGGTCCGTGTGTTAACATGCAGAGGTACACTGAAGTCGTCATCATCATCCGCGAACGCTGTTGTATCACTGGTATATCCGTCCACACTGGAAATGCAATAAAAGTTAAGAATAAATGCTCGCACCTACAAAATACAGGAAAGGAAGTGAAACATAAAATTATAAATAGATAAAAAACTTTTATTTATACAAAGCTTTTGTTCTATTGATAATTTGTGATCAAAATAGTTACCGATGGCTTGCCGATCGGCGTACGTGTCGGGAAGGTGCATCCCACTCGAGCGGTAGTCGAGCGACTCTTTCCCTTGCTTCTTTCCTCTCTCGAAGTTTTTGTTGTTGTCTTTGTAACCAGGTAAGGCCTGAACCCGCTTCGGCGCTGCTTTCCGAGCGACGTGGTTCTCTGGCACGCACGGTTTCCTGCCAGCCCATCGAGCTATGGGATCGTATCGTGCCATTTTCTGGCAACGTTTTCCGTGCACTACTTGGCGGTCGCTCCGCCCACTCCACCTCGCCGTTCAACCATCTGTTGATATTGAATAAATGTTTTTATTTATACGGTTTTTGTGATTTTTTTTTATGTCTTAAGACTATGCATTGGAATAACATTTCAATATATTATATCCGTCGGAGTATGAAAGATTTGGTAATTTGTGGGTAAATATTTGGTATGTTTGTGTAGTTCTATGGTGTTGTAGATTTAATTTTTTCATGCGTAGGACTTGAAGGTTTGAGTACCTGACCTTTTACGGCACAGGCCTTGAATCAGCAGATATACCATTGACAAACTTTAAGTATTATCTGTTTGGAAACCTTTTCGATTGCTTCGTTTTGTACCCATATCTTGTGACCTTGGGTCCACAAGTGGGTGAAATAAAAGAAAATCTCATATGTTTTTTGAGAACAGTTATATTTTTAAGTTAATTATCATAATCTGTATAGGTAAATCAAAGAATATATAATAAATGAAATCTCTTATTAAAAGAAATGATTGGACCTATAACTAAAGCCCGTCAACCCAAAAGATAAACGAGGCTAGTCTTCTAGTCAATGACTGTAAAAAGTGACATAATTGCGGTTAACAGGGAAGCGTTTGAGAATCAACAAAGCGGCATTTATTAGAAAGTAGGTACGTGAATAGTCGTGCATGTGTGCATCTGCGAGCAGCATCAGGCGTCGCGTCGCGTCGCGTCGTCGTGTCGCGGCGCTCGTGGTCTGGTCAACACCCGCCCGTTTATGGCGACGTTTATCTCGAAATAGTAACTTGTTTGGGTCATGGCGGCGACGCAATCACACGCCATCGCTCCAAATCAATTTCAGAATTGCGAGTCCGCGCCGCCTTCCAACGTAAGTTTCTAGTAGGTACCTACCTAGCTAACTTAGATTATGTACTACGATGTTAACTATCATTTCACCAATGATGATCACATAAGGTTGACATAATATTAATATATTATGATACGTCCTTATAAGGTAAGTATATACCTACACAAACTACCTCTAAATGAGGTTGGTTGGTTAGAAAGGTCCTCTCAGGTACCATTTATGAACGATAAATTGTAAGCTCTCGTTCCGAGAATGGTCACGCCGAGTCAGTAATTTGACTGGGAACTTTAGAAGCTATTCATTCAGCAGGCGCCGCATTAATAATTCGCAATAGGCAGTTGGTACTGCAGCACATGTGCGTTGGGCAATGTTGCGGAACGATTTGATTCGTACCTACTCGGCTCAATCTCAACCCACGCTTATCAACGCCTTAATTGATGACATTGATGCTTCCGCTTCTTCACGTATTGTTTACGCGTCTACATGTGTGGTAATTAAGTGATCAAAACTAAATAAAACAACCGATTCAGTTGACATTCAGGAGCATCTCGTCGATCTCGTTTCAAGACAGAAATTATCCATTGTTATTTGGCATTGACATTTCAAAGAATAACATAATGGATGGAGCTTTTAATGTAAGTATTTATGTAACAAAGGCACACTTCGCAATAAGTGCTATTATTACAATGCATTACAACGACATGATTGACAAGACCGATATCGCTATCGAACCATTTATCTGGGTGTCGATCAAATTGACGTAAATTGTAATGTATCCAGTGGATGTTACTCATGCTGTAGCATGTGTGGCATTGTTTACGTTGTGTATGAGCACTGACTTATATGACATTTCGCTGTAGGTACACTTGTCATGCATGATTGAATTAATGAATTTGTCGCCGTCTGTTGCTCAAATAGTCTAGACTAGATAGATTTTTAAAACCCATGCGATAAACATTATTAAGTTTAAATAAGAAGGGAGTGAGTGAGATGAGAGTGAAAACGTATTTATAATACCAAGCATCCATATAGAATTTTGATCGAAGATCCCAAGCCTCTCCAGACATGCGCCATATAGCCAAGCGAACATCTGGTTAATATTAATAAAGTCAAACAAAGTGTTCTAAGAATAAACAGTAAGGTATATAAGTAATCATTATTCACACAGGCATTCGAGGAATGTCAGTGTTCATTCACGTGGATATCTATTCAATGCGTAGAGTCAAGTCGAGGACTCTATAATGTTTCGAAAGATACAGTCAGGCTACGTAAGCAAAGCAACTGGAAGGTATAGATACATTTGATCGACCACACGCGCTCTCGTGCTATAATAACAGTAATTCACTCCTTGCTACTGTTGACACACTTAATAATAGGCTATTATTTCGATAACAACACATAAGCTGTTTATGTTATTAGCGATATGCAATGAATATATCTGTAATTTATTATTTGGCATCAGTCCAATCGATAAGCTGACTGACCGACCGACATAAATACATTGTATATTATAAGTAATTTTAAAATTTACTGTCTAAATATTTACAACACAACGTTTGTCCGTGACTCTATTCATTCGGAATATTAGGTATGTATGAAATAATCCAGAAACATGGTAACTAAATATTCCTACAAATAATACAAGTCTTTGTTCACCAAGTTTATAAAATTTCAACAGCTGTCTGAGTCAATATAATTTATTCACTTAAATTGAGTCGACACTGTACTATATTATATTTCACTTGTTTATCCCTTAGTTTTTATTGTGTTCATTGTACAAAGTTGATTCAATTAACACCCACGGGATGGTTGGCTCCCACACTCCCAATCTATAATTTAGCAATCAACCAGATCGCTTGAAGTAAAAAATAAAAAGCACCGTGTTATTTACGTCTAACTTGTATCAGCTAAGGTTTCATTATTTTAATACTATCATAGACTAACCACCTTTAAACAAGTTTTATACAAAGTAGGTAGGTATCTTGTATATCGTTAAGAGCAATTGATTCAGAAAAAGGGTCATTAATAAACTCTTTTTCGTAATTTTGAACTTAGTTTTGATTGTTTTAATGGCTTAATTGCTGAAATCATACCATAAAACATTGATTCTATTATACGTATTATGCACACTGCACACGCAACGGGAAATTCAAAACACTACAAGTGAAACAGACAATTAAGTAGTCAGGGACGGTTATGTTATGATCGAATGTTTCATTATATTTATTCTCCTTGATTGACAGTGAAGTGGGTCGAGCGGAACGCGGCTAAATAAATTAAGAGGACGTCCACAATGCTCCATCTGGCAGACATAGTATGTTGTCAAGCAATTTGTATCTGATTGTTGTAGATAGTTTTAGACACATGCTGTCTGTAAACATTGTAAGAATTATTTTCTAAAGGTATCTAATTGAGGTCTTGAAATGTCCTATAGGTAAATAAGCTATTGCTAAAAATACTGTGATAGTAGGTTGTGAATGTAAACAAAATGCAAAGCGAGTTGCGTTGGCGGCAGCGGCAGTGGCGAACGGCCTCGCCTCCGTGCCTGCCTACTGCAGGAACACATGTTTACATCTGATACCAGATTCTCTTCTATAAATTAAACAATTCGAAGTTATTATTTTATTTCTGTACTAACGGAACAGAAGAGCAAAAGTTTAAACATAACAAAACTTATAAATGGCCTACGCCAGGGTTAAAAAGAATAACCGCGATCATCAGTTTGTTTTATACAAACACAACTTTTTAAGTTTTTTTTTACCGATTTGAGGACCGAGATAAATTTGGTTGAGACGTGCTTGTATCCCACCGAAAAACTGGTTTCCAATTTACTGCTTTATTTTTTGCATATTTTTGTAAAAGTTTTAGATAATTTTTTTAAGATTAAAATTCGATTATGGTCTTACTGAAGTATTCTTTAAATAATAACTCACCTTCCGTTGCGTAGTGGCGATACAGGTGGAGGCGCTACAGTGGTGGTAGAGGTGATATCCTCGTGCGTTAGTTTGCGTAGCGTGTGTGGCGAGAGCGGGGTTCGTGGCGACGGCGAGGGTAGTTCCGGGGTGACGGTGCGCTCGTCATCGTCATCTTCTATATGGCGATAGTTGCGATCGGTACCAAGGGCCCGCCGCACCAGCTCTGGGCTGGCGAGGCGGTTAGAAGCGCGCAGCATACCCGGGCGCAGGCCTGGCGCTCCGTAGGTGAAGGGCGCGGAGTCGGCGCGCGCGTGATACGGTATGTCCGGGGCTCGGTCGGCGTGCGACTGCGGCTGCGCTGGCGGTGGGTCCGGCAGCGCGCTCACCGTTCGCAGCATGTCACCCAGCAGCGCATCGAGCTCGTCCGGCGGGCTGGGGGCGGCGCGGCGCCCCGCCGAAGATATGCCAGAGTCCATGGAAGCGCTGAGCGGCGAGGCGGGCCCACCGCCGCCCGCACGCACTACCGTCGCGTAGATGGACCCGTCTAGAGGACCGAATGTGTGAACGGCCTCCGCGCTCTCCCCTGCTTCGCCCCCTGACCCGGACCCCTCTGCACTGCCGTTGTTATCACCTGCACCCAAATTGTAACTCTTCAAATTGTTGGTTCATGAATCGTCAATGTGAAAACGTAGGGGCGATTCATTGAGGTAATGTGTCGTTACGAGGCGACTTTTTTACTGACGGCTTAATTAGAAACAGCTTTTAAATTGAATTCGATTCGTTTCAATATAACGCAAGTGCTTATTTGTCACCAGATATTCTGAAACAAGTAGGTATCATGTCTACTTTTCTACTGCTACTGTGACTGCGATCTGTTTATCTACGAGGTCAGAATCAATTAACATGTAGAACCTGTCCGAGGTGTATTATTATTTTATTCACACATTACGTTAACTAGGTACACAGAAAATGAGGTGTTCATTATGAACCGTTTACTCGGTGCACCCAGTAGCTTGTGCAGTTACGCGAGCCGATCTCGGTCCGACAACATCCTAAAAAGGTCTAAGTTTGCTTCCCGTTACTTGCCGGGATGACACCGCTGTTTGACGGAATACTGGGAGCTTGGTCTCTTTTTAGTCTAGCAAGAACTAACTGGTGACATTGAAAGGATCGGGGATATTCTAGGTCCTGTTTGAACTCGGCCATTCAGTTCGTTGTAATTGGTGTCCTACTGTACTATGATAGCAAAATATATACTAACTAATATAATAAAGCTGAAGAATGGCTGAAGAGTTTTTTGTTTGGTTGTTTGTTTGTTTAAACGCGCTAATCTATGGAGCTATCAGTATGATTCGGTGTTACAGGCTACTTTTTTATCCCGATAACTCAGGTGAAACCGCGGAGGACAGTTAGTAAACAAATAAATGATGAATAAAAATGCCTCTTTGAAACTTGTGAAGAGTACCTACATTGAAATTATAATAGATTTTACCCGACTTACCCGGAAGGAGGGTTATGTTTACTTATATTATATCTACGATGAGAGTACCTACCTAGTCTATACTAATATTATAAAGAGGAAAGATTTGATTGTTTGTTTGTTTGCATTGAATAGGCTCCGAATCTACTGAACCGATTTGAAAAATTCTTTCACTGTTGGGAAGCTACTCTATCCGCGGTTGACATGGGCTACTTTTTATGACGGGAACGCGGGTGAAACCGCGCGAGACAGCTAGTATTCCAATAAAGTACGTATATTACAAAATAGAATGCCAGCACAAAAACTTGATTATTGCTTACGTTACATAACAGTGCATTCAAAAACTATATTTGCTATAGGTACTTGCCAGTTTAATTAGGACCAACCTGCTAGATCAGTAACCTTTTCTCTAAATTATATTCATTTCACAAAAAGCAAAATAGATACCAAGTTTATCAAGGCATGATCGAATCTTTGTTATGAGCTAACGATATATCTCACTTGTCTTCTGAGATTTTTGGAAAGATGCATAGGAGATTAAATCTTGAAGACAATAAAGATCCTTACGCTTAAAAAAGTGTTTCGAGCAAAAACCATCTAGTGATATTTGAAACTGTCAAAACTGTAAATACAGTATGCAAATAAGGAAGAACGACATTCTGTTTCCAATTTGCATGTTGAAATCGACTTATTCGCGACATAAATCGTGAATAGGAATACACAATCGTCTCGCGTCGCCGATTTCGAAACTGAACTAACAGAGAAGTTGTCAATAACGCAATTAGTGTAAAGATATCAACGTCAGCGTCTGGTGACCGTCGAACGCTGTTAAGGAAGATGCTGCTATTTTTGTTTTGTCAACTAAAATAACGTCTGTGTCGAGCGTGGGGGCTACTGTTACGAAATGTATACCGGCGCCACAGGAAGAGGATGTGCGCCCTGAGCGATGCGCATATACGCGCCGCCCGCTACCGATGCTGCGCCTGCGCCACGCAGTGTAGCATCTCACGCACCATCAAATTCTAGTAGATGCTATGTAAAATGAACTTAATCTGATTAAGTCTCGCCCAAATAACCGATCGACGGCCGCATACATTTTGGAAACGGAATGGATTACTATAGTTGGAATACTATACCTACTGTTAGTGAAGTTGTTAAGTACAATTCGACATTAGCAGGTCAAAAATATTTGTTTTTTAAAGCAGAACTACAATCCAATAATAAATTGATGACAACAGACGGGCATTAATCTCATTAAGTGTTAATGAAAATTAGCGTGGCCGTGATGCTATGCCGCTTAGCATCGTCCCACCCACAGATGGAATACGGAATACGGGCAACTTGACGAATACATATTATTTCCCTTTTTATTAAAAATAAGGTTGTTATTGACGGTTTTATATTGTTGTTACAAAGTTACCTACACGATATCTGTAGCTATGAAGGTAAACGCGTGATCGTGAGCTGGTCGCAGTAGTGATGTCATCGGTGGCTCCACCTTGTATTTCTACGAAACTCTAAGCTCCTCAACACACCACATTATTATTCAACACTACCCGTTTGGCTATCCTCATTCTTTATTCGGCGGTAACACTAAATTGCAACCAGTTTTGGTTTTATAACTTTTTTTGGGCACAGAATGTGATATGCTTTGGATTATAATTACTTCTATTTATGGATGTTTAGTTATCTTTTGTAGATCGTTTTTATTTCCAATTTATGCTTATCATATTAGAGTGATATGTCGTGTTATTTTTTATTTTGATTAAAGCTTATTTGCCTAACGTTTTAGTGGCTGTTTAGTTACCTACCAAACTTCTACTGTACCTTTAAGCACTGAATACGATTTTAAATACATCTTAATATAAATGATCTGTTTTACACAAAACACAACACGTTCACAGCAGGTTTAACCGGAGTATTGACTGTCCATCAAAATTGAAAGCTCGGACGATAAAATAATGCTGATACATATCACAGGACTACCTATATGTCAGGGTAAGCTAGAATACTGAGTCAGTTAAAAGCTTTACTACATGTTATGTATGTACTCAATATATACCTTCATATAAAATCCCATGACAAACCCGTCCATCGTTCTCACGTTCGACACCACATCAGATTGATGATTCGAGACAAGTTCGGTGGTACTATGAGCGATAAAATTTATTTTGCACGCCTAAACATGACGTCAGAGTAAACATAGCCTTGCGTGAGAGTATTAAAAATTCATTAGTTACGGTACGCTGCCTGTTATACATCGCTGTCCAAATAAAAGACAACCTTATAACTTGTAACTACCATTGAGTGACCTACTTATTTAATCTTATTAGCGTAACTAACACTTTTGTTACATCTAAATTGCGTATTACTAAACCGTAAGAGGATTATTTTAAATGGATATTTCTATTAAATAAAGCTATATACATACTTCACGTCGATATGAAACACGAGTCAGTGATCTCGAAATGTCTGAATCGAATTGAGTTGAAGTGGAACGAATGACAGCGGCCCTAAGGGCGGGCCCGTCGTTGATGAGTAGTGGACATTCATCACTGATTCTTCACGGCGCTCAATTAGTGGTGAGGCGCCGACTCAGATCTCGTTTGTCGTTAATACACAAAACATTGTCCGTTTGACTCATGAGCGCCGCTATTGTTAACATATAAATACGATCTTGTGAATATTTAAAACTCATTTCGACATGGTATTAGTCTCACTCAAAATTTTGACATGATTGAAATTTATTAAACACAGTTTAATGTTTGTATTTTTATGTTGGGGTTGACTGACATATTAGTTACTTTTGGAATGGATAGATACATTAGTCGAAAGTTACAATTTATCATTGAAACATTAATCATTAGTGTGGACTGAGCCATTCAACTTTTTTAAACTTCTTTCAGTGAAAAATTATATTGTCCTACTCACCTCAATACTGATTTTGTGAGCGCTGAAAATCACTGAACTTCAACGCCTCCGTACAATTTTATGAAATAAATATCCTTGTAATTAAATAAAGAGGAACTATATGTTATTTATTTATTAGCTACTAAATATTATCAAAAGTGGTTGCAACGTGTTATGTGTGTATGATCGCACGAGGGGTGTATTATACCGGCGCGGAAGGCGGCTTGCGACTGGGCGGGCGGGCGGCGGCGTCGGGCCGAGCTCTACGCAACACTAAAATAGCCACGCACCTGCAACACACACTAACCGCGACCTCTCTGCTAACCGGTGTAGTTAACGTTTTGTCAACACTAATGATATAATTAAGGTATAATTATAATTTATGAAAAAATACTCGTATAATGACTAAATTATATAACGTTTCCCACCATTGAGTAAATAAGAAACAGCATTACTTTATGTTTCCCACTCATATTTTTTGTGACTACAAGCGTTTTTTCATGTTTCGTACTTATGTATTCGATTGCGTTTTTTTTCATGTTAACGACCTAAAACATTAATTTAAGGTGACCAATAATCCTTCGAGTTTCAATTTTATATTTTAATGCGTCTGTCATTGTATGCTACACATTTTTCCAATATATAATCTTAACTCAAGATAAGATTTTAGTATTTCCTATTTATAATTAAAATGACAAAACAATAATTTAAATTTACTATACATGTATACTTACATGTATAATATCCTAGAAGTATGGATGTGACGTGAGTATGAAATACGTAAAATCATATTCCATTCTAAAGCTATGGTTATGGATACAGGATGTATAAATGAGGTTTCCTTCCATTTGTTCCTGTCAAAAAGCTATTACGCAAGTATGTTTGTTCACTTGAAAGCTTAGTTCGAAACCGTCTCAACGCAATGTTGCCAATAACGACGCGATGTGCGGATGTTTCGACTCTCGCACGTATAAACGTACTAACAGATTATGTTAGAGAAATCCTCAGTAACCTTTTATTGCTGTACAGAAATCAATAGCAATGTATATAGTAAAGTATATGCTCTATTGTTAAGAGTAAAGATTCCAACAAAATATTTTCATATTTTTCCTTTAAAAAATAGAACTGATTTTAAATTGAGTTTGCACTAAAATGCAACGCAGTCAGCTCTATACCTACTACTTTGAAGTCGGCGAGATTCTTTTTGCGGTACCATACATTTTTGTAGAATCTGGGGGCATGGAAGTGCCCTCGCCAAGACAGCCAAGCGAAGCGAAAGGGCACTATCTACCTTTTCTCGAAGCGCTTCGTCGTTTTTTTGAACCCTCATAACTTGGGTTTGGATTATACCAGATAAACAAAATTCTCAGGATATGATGTCAATAGTAAACTTATTAAGTTTCAATAACATAGTTCTTATACTTTAGATTTTATTGATATCTAAAAAACCCCGATTTCGTCACTGACTCACTGATGATCCTAGAAAGCTGTGGTATGTAAGCTTGTATTAGTACACAAACAACAACAAAAAAAAAATATAATACTTGGAAATTTCAAACAAAAAAAAACATAAGCAACTTACAAAAAGAAGTGAAATCCCACCAAAAACATTTTTATGTAAAACTAGCTGCCCGGCGCGACTTCGTCCGCGTGGTGCTACCCTACCCTACCCTACCCTACGAATTTTCTTTGCTATAAACCTCACGGAGCCCGAGACCTTTCCAACGAATGCAAAACCGTGGAAATCGGTTCGTGCGTTCTGGAGTTATAGCGTCAGGAAGGAAAACCCGACTTATTTTTATATAGTAGAAGATGTTGCCAAGACATGGCTCGCACTGTCAAAAAGTTACCAGTTCTCATGTAGAGCCAAGCTTATAACTCTACATGCACTTACTCTACAAGCCCTAACTTCACAAACTATACACCTTAGTCAAAATATGTAGCTTGGCCAGTGTCAGTCACTCTAAACACTGTTATTATTATAATTTTTTTTCTTTGTTAATTATATTGTATTATTTCTTGTTTTTGTTTATTTTTAGTTAGTTTGCATTTTGTACCTTTTTTTATTGTGATGTCGAAAAGGGTTAGACTGAAAACCAGTTCCAAGGTATGAACTGGTATAAAACCTTGGAGTAAAACTGAGTCGTAATCCTTTTTCGACATCACACAATATTACTGAATGTGTATATTGTTATTATTTTTTAATTTATTTATCTATTTATTTTGTAACGTTAAATGTAATGTAATATATAATTCTGTTATGTTGTGTGTATGTCGAAATAAATGTTCTTTAGATTGTCTCCAAAAATACTTTACCCAATTTATTTTGGGTTAAAATGCCTACGAGTAATATGCCGCCAAAAGAAAACTGTAGGTACATTTCATTTGGTTTACAAATGACCATATTTTAATCAATAGGTATATTGTATGCACAATATGTACTTACCGGGGTCATCATCAGTAAGCGTGGACAGTGGCCTCAAGTTTTCCAGCGAGTCAGCTCGTGCGAGAGCATCAGGTGCGGCTCGTAGTGGCGCTGCGGGCGTCGGTGCGGGCGCGGCGCCCCCTGTGCCTTCGCCGCGGGCGAATACCAGCTCCACAGCTCCATCGCTTGGGAATGATGGATCTGTTCCAATTGAAAAGGAAAGTTTAGGGGCACTTATGACGGAAGTTACTATTACTACCCAACTAGCACACACGCGCTATAACAAGCTGCACATTAGCTGGACAAAATGGCCTCGGCATAAGAAATATTAGTGGTTTTATAAGCGGCTACAGAGTTCCTGTATATTATCCAGCTTAATAGTAGATTTACTGGGGACGACTGGGGTGTAAACTAAATATATTTTATTAAAATGAATCATACGTACAGTGACAAGTGAAGATATAATACGGATAGATCGGGTTATTAAAATATATATATAAAGAAACAGGAAGTCTAACGTTAATTTGTGTACGTAAAATATCTGTGCGAGTCAAAATTTTCACACGCCCTCAACATCTTCAGTTTTTAATGCAAAAATTATATTTATGTGTTGGTCATGAAATTGTATTTAACATAAATAAGATTTTAAAGGATAAAAATAGTTTAATTAGGGTCACAGGTAATAAATAGTGACTTCAATTACGTTAAAAGTAACGAGTTATGCATATAGACGATCTTCAAAATGTAATATAATAACCTTAAAAAAATACGTTACCCAAAAACTCGGCTGCCCCATTTCAAAACCTAGTAAGGACTTAAAACGAAATTTTATAGGAGAGCGCATAAACGTAAAATAGGGCAGCCTATGAAAAGTATTTATGTTACATAAAAAAAATGCTATTGGTTATAAAAAATAATAAATAATGAACACATAGTACTAGAAATATTTTTATACATGTTAATTACATATTTTAAACCCCTTACTATCTTTGATAATTGATATTTCATAGTAAATATCATGTAGCAATTAGTTTCATAACGTAGTATTCTATCGTAGTATAGTATTATATCATTAAGTCACCATTTAAGAACCTAGCATGTCCAGAGACTTACTAGGTTTTGAATTAGTTAAATTGGCTTACTAGGTTTTAAAGTGGTCACGAGGGAGTGAATGGTGCATTTACTAGGTATCGATGTTTAAATATATCCGCTTTAATGTGAGTTTAAAACGCTCGTGTTTTTGTATTTGGTAGGGACTTATTAGGTTAGCAAGATTATGCAATATAACGATTTTTGTAAAAACTGTCCCTTACTAGGTTTTGAAATGGGACAGCCGAACTGTAATGGCGTCTCGATCAAGCAGCTCTCAGAGCTGGTTACACCTATTCTACGGGCTTGGGCCGTACAAAGGCAGTACAAAGTTTATTTTTCTGCTAACGGCTGAATAAAAAAACATGTTTCTTTCAATTTACAGCTTTACGTCACAGTTCCGCTGCATAAATATCTAATATAGCGGTATGAGCTCTAGTATAAAGTTATTCACCTCCGTTATAGATGTACAGTTACAAAAGCGCTAATCAATACTATTAAAATACTTAAGGTGCTATAACACTATTCTGTAACCACCCCCACGGATGTATAAAATATTTCGAATGATTCTTTATACAACTATTGTACAGTAGCCATATAATTCTCATATATAGCGCTCAAGAACGAAGAAGGGTATTTTGTAAAGCCTTAGGTTATTTAATTATTTTTTTACGGCTTTTGTATTACTAATCTAAAAGAGATTTCTAGGCGGTATTCTAGAGAGAGCGCTATAAAAGCAACTTATAACTTCTTTTAAATCCCTTTACCTAAAGTACTCATAAGCATCTCACGGTGGTATAAAAGACTCCATTAACTCAATTATACTTCTTATAAGTAATTTTGTTACTATTAAACAGCTACTGTACCACCTAGTTGTTAAAGGGTTTTTAAATATGCTAATGTCATCAAGGAAAATTATACAGCACTTGAACGACTTCTATGCAAGGCTATACAGTGTCTGTATAAGCAGCTTGTGTGCTAGTGGGGTACCTACTGAAGTTACCACCTGTTCAGACGTCCACCTTCACATTTTATTGATTAGATGGGCTGTTCCTTCTTTACTAATGTTTGCAGTTGCAGGTATGAAGGTCTCCCGCTACGCTGATTAGAAAGATCGATTAACTCAGTAAAGCTAATAAGAATACTGAATGAGTATTGCTTCATCTGAGTTTAAAAGTATGTTTTCTTTTGGATTTTTAGAAACAAATACCTAACTAGAGTAATTTTTTACCATGTGCAGCGTGGTCTAGTTGCTGCTTAGTGAAGGAGAGCGTGTGATCAGCGACGGCGCAAGTGTGGAACTGGCACGCGAACACAAGATGTCGCTGCGCCGCGTGTCCGTGCGCGGGGCGGCGGTACGCGCGCACCAGCACGTCCCCGCGCAGCGCCAGCCGGCCCACGCCCACCGTCCAGCCGCCGCCGCTCATCATGTACAGACCTGGGGACAAGTGACATCTTATTTGGTTTACGGCCTCACTTAAAGACGTACGAATTTGATTATACTGATTTATTTAGCTCTAACTTTGTTCACTGTACAATTATAGAAAGATGTGATAGATAGAGTTTGAGATTTATGTTTTTTCCAACTGACTTCAAAAACCTAGGAGGTTCTTAGTTCGTCGCAGTTTGTCGTTATATAGGTACATACAAGATATCACGGCTATGCTACATGGAAGACAACCCGCCAAACAGTTTAATTATTAAAAAGATAATACATATTTGTGTATTTATAACACAAATTAATTCATTTTAATATTTCTAGTGCATATGGACACTGTACGGTGACACTGAATTGATGAAATAAAAATTGCAGTTCTTATCCTTGTAGCAGCTTGCTTGTACATATACTCTATCTAGTAGTGGCTATGTGTCTTATGGGGAGTTGTTAAGTGCGTAAATTGAACTGTATTCAATATCTATAAAAGTTGAATGAACATTAGTATGAGAACTTGGCAGCTGTTAACATTAATTAAGGATTTCTCATGGAATGGTCTACAAACAATAGAAGTGTATAAGAACAGGATTAGTACCTGAGGTGTAAACACAGACGAAGTTCTCGTAGATCTTAAGGAATGCTATAGTGGGGGTGGCAGGGGAGCCGAGGGAGCCGGCCACGCTTACGTGTGTCAGGTGCAGCGGAGACGCGTTCACCCGGATCTGACCCGCCAGCAGGCCAGCGAACGTGTCTATGTACCTGGCGACAAATATACTTATAGTCAAAGCCGTTCATTTTAGGCACTAGGAAGGAGATCAAATCTAACTAAGCTAGATATTTTTTTGGATCATCTGACTATATTGGCTGTTTTACTTTCTCTAGGCTTATAGCAATGAATACCTATTATTACTGCACATAAAGCGTGATTACCACCTCCAGCTGACAAACTAAAAAAAAAACAAATACGCTTTCGAATTATAATATCGGTAGGTTTAAATAAAACTGTGCTACCTATAACTAGGAAGATAATAGGAATCTCAAAAGAGTTATGAATATGAAAGTGGATGGATATACGGGAAGAGAAAGACCGAAAAAGACATAGATGGATTGTGTGAAAGATGATATGGGTAAGAAAGGAGTGGATGCTGGTATGAGGAATAAAAGAGAAGAATTGAAGAAGCGTACATATTGCGCTGACCCCAAATGATTGGGAACAGGGCAGGCAAATGATGATGAACTAGGAAGATAATAGCAAATTTACCGTTTATTGGAAGGTAGATGGAAGACTGGCACCCGATCATCAAGGTACCTCCTCATCGCGTATCTGTCTAGAGCGTGTTCTGGGGCGCCACATATCGCCGAGTAGTGCATGTACGCCGCTACCAGCACCCCTAGTCGTTCTCTGTCACCCCTGTAATAAGAATTACTTCGATTTTGATCCAAAATAGTATTTAATAATGAGCTGCAACTATTGTTGGTCCTTCGAAACCGGCAAGAGTAGAGCAGAGTAAAGGATAATAGTAACAATATATCGACCGTTAAGAACCTAGATCTAAGTCCTGTCTAATTTGTGTGTGAAGAATATCCCAGGATATTTATTATTTAATCAAGAATAGATTGTGTTCATCAAAAATACACCTTATGTCGAAGATCCAGGTTACAAATTGAATTGTATTGATCTTGACTCAAAACTTGATTTAAGTTTCGATTAACGATCTTTAATGCAAGTTTTTTACCATGCAAGTAGAATAGCGACGTTCCTCGGATGTGCAGCCAACCAGCTCTCGATGTGCTTGCAAGCTGCACACAGCCGTTCCAGCGGCGGTGCCAGCTCTCCAGACCAGCCGAGGGACCGAGCTCGACCGAACACATTTCGGGCTGTATGATCTTCGCTGCCATCACCTCCATTCACTTCGAACACCTGGAAAATGAAAATTTCTTAAAATGAAATACTACCGATTTTAATTAGTCACATATTGTAAAAACCATAGAATAATGAAAGACGGAAGAAAAGCTATGTGGGCGGAATCCACGCGCCATAACTACAACATTACTATATTCCCACACAACACACGAACGATGCTGGTTCTGTACGCCAGCCAATGGTTTGGGCGCGTTTAATGTTTGCTCAGTGTATTAATGTGCGTTTTACTAACTTTTACGCTAAGTATGCAGTGCGTTTATGGTCATGAATGAACCGAAGTTAAATTAAGAAAGAGGCCCATAGCTTTTCTAACTATTTTATTATTCTGGGTGTAAACCCAGTCAAGCACTCAACTGATTCATTGACGAGATCAAGTGAGACGGATTGCATCAGTGACGTGAATTTCTAGGTATTTTTGGAATAAAGCCACGGGCTTATCTTAACAGCTCAAGATAGCTAAAGATAGAACAAAGCATCATTACCTTCCGGCGATCAAAGCAAATCAGATTAGCTAGCTAATGTTTTTAGATGATAATAAAACGCCAATAATTTGGCTCCCATACTAACTATGTATGTATTCTAATTTGTGCGATATTATTTGATCTGGACTTGAGTGCTTACCATAAAATGTTCCCCATGTTTATTGGTAAGCATATGTGCAGCTTGCGCTTCGGCATGGGCATCTCTTTCTTGAAGATGTAGTGCTAGCATGCGCTCTGCCACGTAGCACAGGTCCAGCCGAGATCCTGCCGTGCCTCCAGGGAAACTCGCTGACCGTGGTCCATTCTGAAGACAAATGACATATGTCGTTGTTGTACTAATGTACATTCAAAATACATACTTATAAACAAATGCGGCGCCTAATGCGAAATTAATTCGCTTCCTATTTTATTTATTGCTCAACGTAACAGTCTTAATTTTATTTCAGTCCAAGGTTACGATAAGCGAGCAGGAAATGGGTAAACTACTTTTTACAATGTTATCACAAGTGTTTGCTTTGAGCTATTTTGGAACCCCTCGTACTGAGCGAAGACATTCTATATCTCGGAAATACTTGTTACACCGACACTCATAACTTTTTAACCATCTTCAAAAGAAAGAGGAATTACTGTGTTGAAGTCAGCGAAAGAGTAGTTCTATTGGAGTGTTCCATAAAAACATCTTAAAGTCGACTAAAATGTATGTTCCTCAGATTTATTTCGCTGACATTAGGTACTTACAAAACAAAATTAAATAGAGATAGAAGCGAAGCGTATCACACCTCATTACCTCTTCAAGGTGCTTTATATCGTCATATTCATCATTATTTTTTGTTTTCGTCCCCATTTCGAACGTACTTTAAGAAGGTTCGCTTAAAAATAAGCCCTTATTTGTGTGTCGAGTATAGGTCGGTACTTTCTATAAGTATCAGATCAAACATAATAGTTATAGGCGCGCGCGTGGTACGTTACTCCGAGAAAGTGTCACAAACGCTGTCGTAGAACTTAGCGTAGGACTCGTAGGCGTAAGTAACGCAAAGCGGCGCCCGTGAGCTTTGCTTCCAATGCATTTAATCCGATTAGTCTGGTCAGGGCACAAACTGTACTTTACTCCATGTGAATTAAGTACATTTAAGAATAATTATTTACTTTTAACATAAACTAAGTATTCAAACAATAATGGTCTATCCCTTTTCGAACAAAGTATTGGAATTACAAAAAGAAATTACCTGTTCCCTTCCAAAATTGAGTGGTGCAGGAGTGGCCGGGGCGCTCACGGCGCGAGTCTGCAACAATATAACAACACCAATGTTATTAAAATATTCATTATACATCTCGGCAGAACTCGTTATTAAAAATGTTATGCTCCTCGTAAAATAAATCTTTGCAAAGACTCGCGAGGTCGGAGCTGTCATTAAAATGAAATCAAAAGTAGTAATTTAATCCTCGTCACTTTTTCACAGTGCCGCGGCCGATGCTTGACAGGATTTAATTTCATAGAGGTGCATTTGTATATTAAAACTACATTTGTATATTAAAAAATGATTACATTATTTCTTTGGTGATGGATTAAATGGATTTAATTTCACTATCTTTTATTTAAATATTTTTTTCGATTATGAGTTGAGTTGCATTCCTTTTCGTAGGTCTGGTTTGGGACCAGGAAGATTGGTTAAGAAGGAAAGCTTCGGAAAGAGAAGCCTTGGCCTTGTGATTGGATTTCGGATTGAAGTGTTTATAAATATTATAGGGCTATTATTTTATAGATATCATATACTGGGTCAAACTGTAGAGAACAGCTGATATATATTTCGCGTTTTCAGAGATGGTTCCGTCGTCAAAATTGTAAGTAGTTACTATACAAAGTTAGATTAAATAAAAAAAAATCCTATATCTGTTCAAATTCAAAATTCAAAATCATTTATTCAAATAGAAGGTCTATTTGAATAAATGATTTTGAATTTTCATCGCAGGCACTGTCAAATTGGAAAAGTCTGACTCTAATACTCTTAATACCGGTTCGGAAGGTTGCATTTGCTGAGAAGAGCCGGCAATAAACTCAGTAATTACTCTTTTCAAAACAAGCTTAGATTCATTACATAATATTTACATTCTAATCGCACTGACAACTCTGTATTTCCTACTACATCACAGAAATGACAGGAATTTATGAAATTATTACTGAGTACCGTTAGTACCTAATTAATTAATCAGGACTGCCTTATCGAAAGCGATACTAAAAATAAAATTAATCAATGCTTAATAATGACGTATCTAATAACAAAGTAAATAAGAGACGGCCTTTCAAATGTTGAGGGTCAAATCTAAAAGTTCATATGAGGACAAGGGTGGAAAAAGTGATCTCTATGGCACGTTGGCTCTGTAGGTATGTACATAACTATGTTTATCTGGGGGCACGGGAGTGCCCCCCTCCAAGACAGCCAAGCGAAGCTTTTCTCGAAGCGCTTCGTCGTTTTTTGAACCCTCATAACCCAAACGACCAAGCAACATATTTTGACTAAGGTGTGTAGAGTTTGTGAAGTTAGGGCTTCTAGAGTAAGGCCATGTAGAGTTATCTTTATATGAGATCTGATATGTTTTTGTCAGTGCGAGCCATATGTCTTGGCAACATTTTACATAAAAATGTTTTTGGTGGGATATGGATTACTTGAGATTTTCTGTTGAAGTGGCAGAGAATGGAGCTGCAATTTTTGAAAAGCGTATTTTTATGTAATTCTAAATTATCGGTAATACGAGGGCATCCACGTGATCTTCAAATAAATACAAAAATAACATAAAACATTTCGGACTGTCTATGTCTATGTCAACTAATCAGAATCAACTATTTCAGATTTGTTTATTTTGTTCATTGCATTCCACATTGACAATTTGTTAATTGCATAAGTTCAATCCTGTAGTATATTAACAAACAATGCATTATAAGTTAGTTCGTCGAACTTCTTAATCACCAAGTCTCTTGGGGTACGTATATTGTCGAGGGCGTCGGAGCCTATCGCGATCGGATGGACGGATCGGGTTCAATAAAGCTGATAAATGGACGACCTCAACTTAGGTGCGGCTTAAGTGATTACTGCAGCTTTTGTCGGCGTTTTGCTGCGCTTATTAGTTGTTATTAGCTGCATTACTTACACGATCACTTAACCAAGTTAGATAGCTATCCATGGGGCGTGGTGTATAAACATAAGGAGTAGCAGTTGATGACGGTTAGCTTGTAACCACTATAAAAATGGATTTAGCAAAGTGTCGGATATTAAGATAATCATGATCCGACGTCAACACTTTAGCTCATACTTTACGATAGATGGAAATTTATTGGAAGTTTTGAGTAATTATTTATGTTGAAGGACAAACCGTAGTCCGCTTTCGTGTTCCAACAGCAAGACTCCGTGATCTCGAACGCACAGTTCTCGCTGGGTCACGTTGTAGATAGAACACAGCTCTCCACAGTGCGAACGCAAGCCGGTGCAGCGTGCGCGCCGCATCCGCGCCGTCCCCGCGCCGAATACGCGCACGCATCACCGCAATGTCCGCGACATTCGCTTCCTCAAGTAGTTCATTAATGTTTGCCGATAATTATAACTCAGTAGAATCACTAGCATCTATCACCACTCACAGTTTTAATAATGCAAACGATTTTTGTATATTGTTACTTTTTTTCAGCATTTCTATCTACCTATGTTTTCTTTTATCACCGTAACTTCGCTGATTTCATTTATATGATGGCCAAGTTAAGTGAGACCCTGAGGGCAATGCTTGTTGAGTTTATGAGATAAACATGATGCCAATGTTAAGATATGTCCATTGTCAAACATTTTGTATAAAGTTTAGTGAATGAATAGTTTTGAGTTTCCTAGTTAGCATACTAGTTGTAAGCAACAACGTTTCGAAAAAATAAATTTGGATTTGAACCCGAATTCTTAACGGAAAATATCGAGTAGGTTGGTCGTAGAGTAAGTAGAATTATTAAAATAAAATAATTTGAATATTACCCAGATTGATATTGCTACGATATGTCCTTTAGGTACACGATGTATTTTGTTTTATTGTGTTAAAGTTATTGTGCGACTTTCAATTATCTGGCGATTTATATGTGGGCAAGACGTAAAGATGAATGCATTCTTAGATATTTTTTTATCAAACAATGTTATGTTAACAAGAGATAGAGACTCATAAAGCTATTCTGAATACCGTTGTTGTCTATGAAAACAAAAGCAAAGGATGTGCTCAAAGGGTCTCGTCTCACAGACCGCAGTGTCGTGCGGTGTGTAAAAACGCGTAGAGTGGCCCGCGCCCGTCGGGCGCCAAACGCCCGGGGGCATGCGCCCCCGTTCGTCCCTGCACTGCGGCATCCTCGCATACATTCTACGCATTGCACATTCATATACTATTTTAATGTATGAAACGATGAAATAGTTAATAATTTGTTCAAAATTATCATAACATTACTATTTTTGTTGATAATATGGTTACAATAACAACAAATTACACAATAAACACGGTGCGTGCGGGTGTTGTTTACGGGTGCGGGTGGGTGTGGTGTTGCAGGGCCACCATCGCATCGCATCGCAGTAATAACCCTGACCTTCCTCAGCGCGTGGCTAACACGCGCGGGGTTGAATAACCTCGGGGGTGCGCTTCATCTAAATAAAAGACCGTCACATCGGGAACAAACGGCCACTGGCTGCAGACAGTCGACGTGCCTTTTCATCACTATTCAGCTGTTTTTTCACACAATGTTCCATTTCAATAGATACCTACGGCTGCTCCGAAATATTCACTGCAAAAATATTCAACGAATAGTTCGACATACTTCGCTATTGATGAGATGCTTATTTTTTTTCATGTTTTGATAAACATGAAAAAAAATAAGCATCTCTGAAAAAAAAGATCTGATGATCTTTAACTACTTATTTTACGAAGTGCCATTTGATATAGTGAATTTGTAGAACTGTTGAACAACTGTGCTTGTTATGATAATTTAATCCTCATGTAACTATACGCTCTTATCTTATCACAGGTATCTACGGTGTACTATAATAAATGCTATATTTCCACTAATAGTGCGACAAAAGCTGTTTATGAAATCGTATATGTATCGTCATACAAAATAGCATAAGGTATTCAGTTAGTGATGAATTTTCAAAGCTTCGTATTAATTTGACCACTGTCATGGTTATCTCACTATGCTATTCAAATAAATATTTAACTAATTAACTTTGTATAAAGTAACACGTTTGAACTGCAAATTACTATCATATTTAAAATAATTAAAATTCCGGACACACTATTAAATATTTCATAATAAAGCGTGCACTAGCACCTAAACTTCTTGAGTCACGTTAATATTTTCCGTATAATTTTCACGCGCGTTAACTGTATTTCCACGGTATAGACATCACGTGCGACGCCAAGAGTAGCACTGGCGCCGCCGGTTCACCGCAGCGTCCCGGCGCTCGCCGATCTGGCGACGATGACGCCGCGTTGCTAAGCAACCGACACGCTACTGCCAGATATAGTGTACACATGCAACAACGGCAACCCCTATTTAAGACGAAATTGATTATAGTTCGTCTCTGTATGAAGTCGCGAGCGATTTAAATACATCGAGCAATGCACCTATGATTTAATAATTTTGACCGATTGGTAACATAGTTACCGACCGACATAGTTGAATTAAAACATAAAATTACTACGATGAATTGATGATGATTACATTGAACATTTTGTAACTATTCAATTCGTAGCACAACTTCGTAGCGGTACTCGTAGCAAGGAAGTAGTAAAAAAAATCTTTTTTTATTTACAAATGATTACCTTTTAGTGGGTATATTAATAACAAGTATAAAACAATCATGTTAAACACTGGATATTATCCGCATGCATACACGTATGTGGTCATTTATTACGCAGTAGACATTATTTCGTAGAGAGCGGTGTACGCCGTGCACTGCACCGCACTACTGCGCATTTATTTTTATTCCAACTATGCACATAGTTATGATTATATTTTGTCACACATAGTTTGATTTACATAGCGTTATTATTGTATGTTTTATACGCAACGTAAATTAAGTAAAAGTGGCCAACACAAATGTTATTAAATAAGATTAGCTAGTTGACCCAGAAATTTATAATCATACTAGCTGCCCGGCGCTACCCTACCCTACCCTACATTGACTACAGCGCCATCTACCGAGCTGATTTGTGAAACTAAACCATCCAGGGCGCCACCCAAACGCATACAAAAAATTCATTCAAATCGGTCCAGCCGTTTAGGAGTTCAGTGACATACACACGTGCAGAAGAATGTTATATATAAAGATTGACTATTATATTATAACATTATGATACTGAGAATGGGCGGAATTATATATTTAGTATATGGCTCGCGGTGGTAAAAAAATATTTCGTAAGGGAATATGAAAAAAAAAAAAACATATTAAATAATGATGTTTTCATACCAAACACTATTATTTAAAGTATCCGATATTACCCCGGAAGTGTCACATATTATTTATTTTTCAATAATCAACAATTGTTAAATAAAGATGCATAACTGAAAGGTACATTCACCTGATATTTCATTCATAGTGTTTAGGTCACGTAGCGGCTGGGCGGGCGCGGTGAGGTGAGGGCGGACGCACTGCACTTCCGTAAACAAACACGACTATAGGGCTACCACCAAGCTACCTGCTACCAACCGTGACGTAAGACGTCACCTGTTTTCTAGCTAAGAAGCCATCTTTGAAGTTGTTTCTCATTGCCGCAATATGTTAGTCTCTTTTTGGCACAACAATGTAAATGGATTGTCTAATGTGACCTATTATGATGACCCTAGTTTAGAAAGGATTCCTAATGTGACTTGCATCTTAGGGCTTTAAGATTTTGTTAATATAGGAATCTTTTTTTTGCGGCAAGTCTACTAAGGCTACTTGGTTACCAGCGAAAAATTTCAACAAAACAAGTATTTTGTTAGAAATTTTAAGTAGAAGTAACTATAGTAAATAATGTAGTGTTTGGTAGCCCTATGGACCGCCGCCCACCAGCCCGCCCCGCGACTAACGCACACCTATTGCGATCGTACGTAATGTTTACGACCGATCAAAAGATATTATCTTCCTGCATTGCATCACATTCACACTGTATGTCACTATTTTGTCCAGAAAATGACACCGAAAAATGCTCGCATTGAAATATTTTAGAACTACATATTTGCTGCCAATAATCCTAACTTATTAAGTTAGGATTATCCTAACTATTATAAATGCGAAAGTGAAGTTGTTTGTTTGTTTGTACGCCGGGATCATCATGAAATTTGGCATGCAGATAGCCTATGGTATGGAGAAGGACATAGGCTATTTGTCCCGGGAACGCGGGTGAAACCGCGGGGGACAGCTAGTCTATAATAAGGAAATTCCAACCAATGTACCTATTTTGATTTCTTACAGCTACCTAATAACATACCTGAACGGAATTACTTACGTAAGCATGTTCTGAGACAAACAATATAAACATGTTACATATGAATCACTTCGGAGATAATTTCCAAAAAAGTATACCTACTCGCTAATTCTTGTCAAAAGTTCCCACGGTACCTGTACCCAACAAAGGGCCAACTCGTGTAAACCAATCACGTACTATCATTCCGCTGTCGATGTCTACTCTACCGACAAGAATCAATTTATTTTCATTTACAAATATTGCCTTCAAAACCATCTTTATCGAACTCAAAAACCCATTTTTAGGAAGCGAGGAAGATTAAATGGTATTTGCGGCTTCTAAATTGACTACGAAATACGAGTAAACATATAGACTTTTTAAACGACTTTCTGCTGCGTGCACCTTCAAGTACACCAATGACATCAAGCCTTTTGAAAGTGGCCACCAAAGTAAATATTACTTTTAACATCAACTAAGCGTAACGTCCAGCAACAACTCGGTACCCAAATATTTATACAGAGACTTGATATTTACATAACATTTCTACGGAATTAACTTTCTACCTTAACCATCTGTTTCATTTAAAAACTAGCAGCGATGCATAAAACTACATACACGTTATGGAAAGGCATAACAGATGCATTCAGTACGTAGTTAAATTGGGTCAAGCGATCACACGATCTACGAAAACCAATATGCATAGTTTATTTATGCACTGATCAACTGTTCATGCGGCATGCTACGGATAGGCTACATTAAGATAAACATTATTATCGGGTGCTTTACAAGGAACCAACATAATTCTTGGGCTATCCCCACGGGCCGGGAAGATATGCCGCCGCGGGCTACGGCGATATCTAAATGGCTATCGTGAGAAAGTTTCGCGATTCGCCGCCGCCCAATCAGTTATCTAACATTAATCCCCGACCCCGAGCGGTCTCTTTGACAGCCAGTTACGGCCGAAAGCAATTTGTATTAATTACAATCTATCGATCCATATCTGTCGGTTAACTTTGAGTACAATTTGAATCAATTTGAAATTCAAAACAATTATTATAAATATACAATATCAACATGGTACGCGATAACGATAATAACCGTGAGTTGTGTATTGCTGTATCGAGTTACAACCAGCAGCTGGAGCAGGTTGTCTAATTTGAAATGTTTTGATCATGGCGGTGGCTGTGAGGAGTTGACGGTATCGTTCAATCGATGGGTCAGACGCTCGACCATTGTTTAAGTGTCGATTTTTATTTACGGCTCGGTGTGTAACGGCCGCGATGGCCTATGCTCCGACACCTGATGCCGGCGATCGCTATCTCGCGTCAACGACGGGTGGTCTCTTAACTGCTATGACGTGACACCCTAAGATGTACTAGCCCACTGGAATATAATGCGGCTTAATTTATTCATTTCTTAATTCACCTGCCGACTTAATCAAAACTTCTACTTTAATAACATATACTTAAATATAATCGGTTGGGAATAACAAATTATTTTCAATCTATGATTTAGGGAACGGCTTGGAGACAAAGCAGAGAACTAAACGTGCTTTTAAACAAGATAACATCATGTTGCAAATAAATCCTAACG
The DNA here is from genome assembly GCA_951394255.1 of Polyploca ridens. Classification (NCBI taxonomy): domain Eukaryota; kingdom Metazoa; phylum Arthropoda; class Insecta; order Lepidoptera; family Drepanidae; genus Polyploca; species Polyploca ridens. The sequence continues at coordinate 10,710,741 of OX596246.1, read as the reverse complement.
ACATTCCAAGGGTATGACGTAACGCTTGTCGGCTCATTTAGTTTTAGTGGCTTTAGCGAATTTTTAAGGTGAATTATGTTTCAAGGACAGCGTGAGCCCGCAATTTCAAGAACCTTTATTTTGTTATCTTGTTAAAAATGAATCCCTAATAACTTGAGATCGACTTTACCGATGTCATCCATATTTTTTATAGAGATTGCCTATGGTATAGCGAAGGTATAGGCTACTTTTTATCCCGGGTACGCGGGTGAAGCAGTAGTAAGAAATAAATAAAATAGCTGCGGGAAAATTTTACCGCGCTGTATGTACCAACTAAAGTAAAAAAGTAAAGGCTAAGAAAATAACGCACAACTCTCCTTCCGCCAATCGCCATAAACAGAAATGAATTGGGTCTACTTCATTTGTTACCTTACCCTTCCTATTCGTGATCTTGGTTCATCAGAATAATATCTGTTTTTATCTAAGAGAAACTAAAATCTACAGATATCGTGGTCCGTACTATTTTGAGCTTAGGTTTTCTTATTATTTGCATTTATTTGAAATGATTAAACGACTCATAAAACATCTGTAATCATTGTGATAGGCAACCGAATATTTAACTTCCTTTCCCGTGATGGAAACTCTTATTGGCTCCAAGTTATTTGTTTTGTATTGTTAAACAGCATATTAGATCATACTATTTGCAATGCTAAATGAATAAATACAACCTTACTAGCAGAAAACGCATTAAAATTCCATAAACTCATCGTATTACGCGCAGTTGTTCTCTTGAATAGTTAAATAATAATATTGTATAGGTACATTTATTATGTAATGTCCAACAATGTATCTAATATTACTTATATTAACTATGTACTATGCTTACGTATTTTGCCCCAGATCAAGTTAACTGAATCTTAAGAACATAAATATAAAATTTAAAGACTGTTCTAATCGAAAGGTTACTTAGTAATCAATTTTTCAGATAGATTTTTAGGCATGTAGGTTACGTTGCACAGTACCGTAAATATATAAATAAAATATTAACAAAAGGTTATATGAAGATTGTTTGATTCACAACATACTTGACATCATCTTTTATTATAGTCAATTAAATATTTATTACGTAAGCGGATAAAGAACACTCCAACGTTGTTACGACCAAACACAATATTGCGTTTCGTAAAATGTTCAATGAAAAATTCGTAGTCTTACAAAAAAAAGGTTCCGGGGCTATCGCTGCGCACTATCTAAAGCCACAGTTGGCATCCCTCGGTATTCTAAATTATTCATTCTTGACTTCGGGAGCTAAAATACGGTCTCATCTGCGTATCCTTTCTTTGAACGCTTGCATTATTCATGAAGCCGGTGTGATTTTCTTCGCGATTTAATTCTGTGTAGAGGCCGTATTTTAGTTAGAGTATAATATAAAACACACAGGCTTGTGGAACATTATATTTATACGTCAGACACGTACAAAATGACATAATATTGCCAGAAATTATAATTCGATATTAAATATTTTTACCTTCACGCTTCTTATCCATATTTAAATATTTCTATTCCATATTTAAATCATCAAATTGCAGCAAAAAGTTATGAATATCAGAAACTTCATCTTTTATCTAAGATTGCTTTGATGAAATTGAAATAGTCCTTGTATTATACTAACTATCTAAGTACACTACCTACTCTAGAATCTACTCTACGAACTCTACGAATCTACTCTAGATCTAACTCTCATTTTACACTATATTTCGTAGGCTAGGTCTTACTATATTTTGTTATATCTATATTCCGCCGGCCGGTAGTCGGTATAAGTACCTATATGTCAACAAAAGCATCGGCATTAGCACATCGGAAGGAGGTGCTGATCGGGCCATCAATTACTCACAAGCACAATTACCCCATTAGAAACGAACCCAGTCGACGTCGGCCGACACTCAGCCGCTACGGAAACTGTCATAACGACCTGGGGGACGATTTCTATACACCGTAGACGCTTCGAATTTATCTAGAAGTAGCAGTGTAGGTAATTTATTTAGTGAAAGCATTATCGCATTCATTGTCAACAATTTTGGCAGGGGAAACTTCATAATGAAACAGAATGTGCACCGCATTAGAATATTTGTCTGTTTATCTGATTGCGTTCTAGTAGGTACCATTGATCCAAATGCGATGACACTTTGGTTAGTTGGTGCAGGCCGGATGGGTGTCTGACAGAAATAAGTTATTTGTTTTTAATTTATTTTATTTTAAAAATTTAATTTTTTATACAAGATTTTTTTGAGTGACTGTACTTGCATTGTCATCTAATATACACTAATGTATACCAAATATCAAGTCTGTCGACCACTGGAAGTGGGTGAAATTAGACCTACAAGATTCCACCCGAACAAACATACATACATTGCAAGCTTGTAAAAATAAAATAAAGGCGTTGCAAAGCACTGGCTTTTACCTAGCTAGTTATCTATATTATTTGACGTGTTCGCCGTTGATTGATACAGGTGTGGTTTGAAAGGTTTGACCATGTATGTTTGAATCCCATGCCAATTACAGCATCTTTAAGATTTTTCTGCCTAGGATTTTTAAAAAAACCGACATCTCGTGTGGCATGCAACTGTGAGAGTCGCACCAATTAGTCGTTTAATATTTACTGACTTTAATGTTTACCTATATGATTTATAAAGGATTTATATTATTGTTAGAAGTAGTGTGGTAGTTAGGGTGATTAGATACCCTGATTGTCACGCCATAGGTCGCGGGGTCGTTTCCGAGTCAGGCATAGCATTTGTGAGCATGAACATGTCTGTTTGGGTGTAATATATAATACTATACATACACAAAAAATAAGTTTAGTAGAGAAACGAGCTATCTGGTTTCTATTCGGTAATTCGGAGTTCGGTATAGTTTGAGGTCAGGTAACGGTTTGTGAAGAAATATCCCAGGATATTTAGTTATTTAGTGAGTCCATGAAGTGTTATCATATCAATCATTTTCCAATTAATGTACTATTAAGTAAAGTAATGTACTTAATAGTACATTAATTGGAAAATGATTGATATGATAACACTTCATGGACTCACTAAATAACTAACTGCTGTTATTTAAATTGCCTTTTGTAACCTAAATTATTATTATTAATTGACTAAACCCATTTGTATCTTTATGGTATTTTACATAGACAAGTAAAAGTTAGGTAGAATGATACCAAAGTCATAATATAATACGGACGCAATATTATAGTAAGTTTATGAGCAAGCACATTAAACAGGCTCCACATTAATATTAAAGTTAGGAAATGTAGGACGAGCGACTACACAAAACCAAACAACTTGGAAAGGGAGTGAAAATTGCTTAGCACAGAACACGGACACGTGGGCGTCAGCACTCTCTTTCAGAACAAATGGCCTTGCTCTATGATGTCTATAGTCCCTGGACCAGTGTCAAAATAAATGGTCTTTACATCCGGTAGAGTTGGCCCGGGGTCCCGCCATGTCGACCAATTACTATTTATTGTTCTTTGAAGCGGAAATCATTCTTTCGCATAAGTAATTGCTAAGATTAAAATGTATAAGCGTGTATAAACTCAATTTTTTACTGCAAGTAGTAAACTGTTGACGCATTAGAGCTGCTAAAATGTCGGCATATGCCTCGCAAAATATTTGTGTAACTGAAAATAAAATTCTATGAAACATACCAGTTAGAGCAGAGCTTAGTGACAGCGGGCGATGGTCTCCGGGCACTAACCCTCACTTTACGAGCATGCGAGCACAAAGGTGCATTAGCGAAACAACAGGAACTTGCGACTCGCAAGTACGCCTGTAGACGCCCAAGCTCTGGTCTGGACCGGCGGATTATGATTTATGAGCAGTTAATGCAAATCTATAGTTCGAAAGCCGAGGTTCGGTTTCTATGTGGCTGTTGTACGAGTGAGCGCGTGCGCCGATGTCGAGACTTTGTGCCGTGAGACGGGTTATAATAACAGCTCCTGGCGCATAACCGCTTATTTGATTCAATTTTATACAATTTAATAAAAACAGCTCAGGCATCATTGTGATATCTCAGTAGGTGAATCGTTAAACAAAATTATGTCTTGAACCTATGAATGTAAATGAACCTATAAATAGATTTCTGTGCTAATGAGATACAAAAAGTATTATCACAGGAAAGTATTATCGTACGTTTCCTAGCTACATTACTCAAATTTTATAGAGCTTTCTACTAAGACATCAGTAAGTAATCTACTCACACTAGTCTGAATTTGAATTTGAAAATTTTGAATTTTAATTTGAAACAGAGAGTTTATAAGTATATATACCCGAAATACCCTAGACCTAGATAATACATCGTACCTATTAAGATTATCACCATGGTTGATATTATAAACTATCCGTGATAAGAGGCAGGCATTAATCCAACGATACAAATGTAAAGAGATAAAACCAAATTAAAAGATTAATAGCACTCCAATTGGAACGCGGTTAGGATATTGATTCTATATCGTAACATTCGTTACGAACCGATCGGACCTTTCAGAATTTGTTAACCCAACCAAACAACGTTGATATGTATCCATTCAGTCGGTTCTTCGCCTAGAAACTAAAAATTATGACTGATATAAAAAGTCGAGGTTGTCAAACAACTGCTTAGTTAAACAGATTTACAGAAAGTAGTCCGAGGCAATTAGGGTATCTTTGCACGGAATGTGCGTATGTAAATGGCTCCTAAGACCACGTAGATTACGGACAACTTATCAAGAGTTACAGGTTAATGATTCTACTCACGGTGATGGTGTCATAGATGCCATTCTGATCGGAGCGGAGCGGTGCCGTCGTGGTGACGGGCTGAGCGGGAAGCGACACGGGGACCGCCCGCACAGGCGGGGGCGATAGCGGGAGTGGGTCGCCATTGCGCGCCCATGTTCGATGGATTTGCCAACTTGTGTCCGAAAACCTCGCTCTATCCTGTTAACAAATATCAAAATATGCATAACTCTGAAATATTTTTTAGTCATCACATTTATTTGAGAGACTTGAAGCAATTTGCAAGTGTTTACTTGAATCGAGTAAACACTTGCAAATCGAATTAAGGTATTAATATAGTAAGTGTTTTAAACACCTACCTACGATATATTTATTATAAGGCATGAAGCATAAGCATTGCAAATAAGATTATTGTAAAAGTGTTGTACGTCGTTTGTCACGCTATTAGTTGTCACTAACAGTTCGGAAAGCCTTGTCCGCACACAAAAGCTTTCAAATCCGGGTTGGAATGATAATGACTCGCACTCTTCCACCTTCATTTAGACTTCAGACACGCAATGTGTTTCTTTTCTAGTGTAACCATGAGGAGTAGAGTACCGCTAAAGATAGTCTTACGTTGTCAGATCGATGGCACTTCCATACACAGCGGTAGGTATTCTCATCACGTCTAGAGTAGTATCGCCGCGCTGGACTTTGTAACACAAACAACAGTCGTACAGGATATCGGCTATAACTTATCTAAAAAGGAGCTAGGTATCACGACTAAGCAACCTAATGACACAGTTCTCCAAACCCCTTGGTATATCAGCTATCAGATTAATAATGCCGACCCACACTTTAACCCTGTAATAGTTATTACTCTGAATGCCAATTAATCAACCGACAAATGGTTGTAAACGTGTTATAACCACAATTCATATTGATTCAATCTATGTTTCAGAAAACCAGTGATTTACGTGTCGAACGCCCAAAGATCCTGTGATGATAATTTGGATGAAATTGAATAATGATCGGCTCGATAACTTTGGCGCCGGAGCCATTCGTTCCAACGGTGTAATTACTTGGTTATAGATAAATTGCAGACCGGCACTTAATTTATTTTTTGTAAAAGATTATTTTTATTATGTAAGGTTAAGAATATAGACTGGGCATGTTTGCTGTTTTGGTCTCGCTGTGAACGCAGGCATAACTATTGACTATCTGTGATTATTTATTTATATTACTTTTGTATTAATTAAGGCTGTTTTATCTGAAATAAATATTATATTGCTGATGACTATGAGAAGCTTAACTATTACCTCAGAGTATATAAATGCTATTACCTACTTCCTGCAAAATGGATAGCAACTTCAGATAGAATAACACAGACTACATTTTCATTTCCACAGTATCGAGTAGCAACTGATACAATAAAAACGGTTTTGTAAGTAGCCTCAAACGATGTTTATATCGAAGGTATAGTAAAGTTTGTATTTCAAAATCTCCGCTCTACATTGTGTGAAAATAGCGCAGCGGATTAGCCCAGCAGGTATAGTAGATAAGATAATAAACATCCCACGTGAGTTTACGTACGTCGCGTCCGTCACCTCGTTGTGAGGAGCTCGGGTTCATCATAGAAATGGGAAAGAGATGGGAAATACCATCGCACATTAACCTATATCATAATACTAGCTGTCCCCGCGGTTTTACCCGCTTTCCCGGGATAAAAAGATAGCCTATGTCCTTCTCCATACTATAAGCATGCCAAATTTCATGTTGATCCGTTGAGTAGTTGAGGCGTGAAGGCGTAACAAACTAATAAACAAACAAACTCACTTTCGCATTTATAATATTAGTTAGAATTAGGATTAGGAAGTTAGGATGCGACGTCACCATTCTATTATGTGCATTCCGTAAAACGTGAGATTGATTCGTCAAATTTGTAGTATGTTGTAGATGATTTATTATATGTGCGAGTTTGCTAAATATTCTCTACTTTCCACTTGGCATGCCCACTGCCCACATAACTTGATGCCCCTTCTAACATCGTTAGATATCTGTGACGAGCTCGTATGCAGCGCCCTGCGTCGGCGATCACGGGCGTATACGTGGGCGCATGCACTTAACATTTCGGTACTACTTTCAACACGTATCGGTGAGATAAGCTAGCCAGAGGAATTAATAAAGTTATCCACGCCTCGCCCCGCTGTTCTTTGATACGGTTAAATTACATTTGATACGCTCTTTCAATACGACTGACAGTCGCGTCAGTCGGGAGCAGCCGCTCCTATTCATTGTTGGTCAACATCTCATTCATTATTTTTGTCCATAAAGTTATAAGTAAATTGTATATTGAGTCAGTATTGTTATATAATTTAGATGTTATGGTATTTATCATGCACCAATGAGGAAATATTGGCTCAGTGCCAGATGATTGAATTAGATTAGTAGTGTTTATAGTTTAATATGTAAAGTGATGAAGTATGTGAGTAATATGAAGTATATTAGTTATCTGGTTTCCTTAGTACAAGCTTTTCTTAGTTTGGGATCAGATGGCCGTGTATGAAGAATTTCCCAGGAGTAAGTTGCTGTCGATCAAAAATAGCGTGATCAACAAATTGCAGTTATTTGACATTTTATTCACTTCAATGCCTACTGCTTCTTGGAGAAATTGGGAGTGAATAAGAGTAAGTGAAATAATTCCAAATATTCTACCTATAGGTACATTATTGTTGCTATTGCAATCAGCCAAGAAATTGTATAAGTATAAATGTTTTTCTTCCAAAACTTTGGAAACACATTCTTCGCTTTTCGACGGATAGTGAAAAAATTACGAATTATATTGCATAATGGCGTTTATCCACTCTGTATCTTTATTTACAGGTAATAGTAAACAACAGCAAAGGTATTAAGTGGGTACTTATTGTTATCAACTGAAACGTGAATTGCGATGATAAGTCGCTTGCATCGCAGTAATCAGTAATGAACATACAACCTATTACATATAACCTATACATAGAGATATTTATAGAGGTTATTGGTATTTATAGAGTTTATATTGGTATTTATATAGGTTATATTGGTATTTATAGAGTTTATATTGGTATTTATATAGGTTATATTGGTATTTATAGAGTTTATATTGGTATTTATATAGGTTATATTGGTATTTATAGAGTTTATATTGGTATTTATATAGGTTATATTGGTATTTATAGATGTTATATTGGTATTTATAGATGATAAATGTAATTCCTATGTAAGTTCGGTACGTTGCTCTCGTAACAAAACAAACAAGGTCCAAGGACAATTGGTAAGCGAGGCATTAGTGGCATTAGCAAGCAAACGGATTGCGCGGTGCGATATGTACTAAACGTTCCGAGTCCTTTTCGTATTGTCGCTGCCTACTCCTCGGGCTCCTTTTATCATTTTATGTCATCTTTAGCCTTTGTGGGTACTTAAAGATCAGACAAAAAGCCATTAGTTGTTCGTGTTCGTTTGCACAGACACATGCAGTTGTTTTTATCCTACACATAGATACGTACATTTTAGAGCTATACACTTCTTTATTAATGTTTGGCATTGACGTGCGGATTCAAACATATGTTTACTGCTGCCGATAGGTATTTATCTCGCATCCATGAAATCATGAATACTTATTAGGTGAGTATGAAATATAATTAGCATCATAAAGATCTGAGATATGATGGCATGGATGGTACAGGGTATTACAATTCATAATACTAATTCGTACCTGCAAAAACATAATGCTTAATTAAAACTCATCATAAAACATCGCGTTGCATCATCATTTGAATATTTATCATTATTATAATGCGATGCACAAAAACATGTAATTGTTTTCATGACATAATTTTGCAGTTACACAAGGTAACCAAAAATCTATTCAAACTACCATTGAGTTCTAAACGATCTCATTAAACCATTTGCCTAGACAAGAAAACTCTTAACAAATATTATGAAGGCCTAAAACAAATGCAAGATGCCCCATAGCTTCAACGTAAAAGTGAAAAGTTAAATCTGGAATCAGCATTACGATTGGAGAAAACTGGATTATTAGCAGGGAACCAGACAAACACCTTATTCCTTGGGGTTTCATTGATACGAAGACATCTTATGAGATGCGTGATGTATGATGATCCTATTTACTCTTTAATAAGAACCCATGACGTTACGTTAACTTAAACTAATATGGAATAATGGAAGGTTGCATGTGCGATCCCAGCTTTGGCCTAAGGAGGGGCATCGGGAATGTAGGTCAGTCTTATAGGTTATTTACCAACATGAATTCATTGATCTTCACGGATCCGCTGCTTCTGCTACAGTACCTAGATGATAGATGATACGCATGGAAGATTGCACCGAATATTTAGGAAAAGATTAAGTATTAATTTTTTAATTGAATTTTATTGCTTATTTCAAATGATTCAAATGATTGTACTCATGCGCAATTTACTTATTAAGAAGTTGAGATCGGATGCCAAATGCCAAAAGCCATATATTTTCGATTCGCAGAATTGAATCGTAAGTGGCTAAACGCGGCGGAGCGTAGGTACTCAGTGTACGTAGCGCGCGGCCTCCGCCTGATAAGATAACCTTGCCTTCCAATTTGCTTTGCTAAGCGTACAGCGTCTAGCCTAGTCTAGAAAAAACACGCTTATTTAACGCTTATCAATCGTTGTTCACCGATGCGGGCCGCACAAACGATCTATTTAGCTTACCTCCAGAGGAAATATAAGAACGTATGCGCTCTACCTACCTACTGTATTTATTATGATTTAAGTTTCCGGTTCGTATAATCGTTATCAATAAAGAACAAGGACTACTACTATAAGCAGTGTGTTTAAAACTTATAACATTCTTAATGTGACCCATAATTTTATCGACAACGTTTCTACTAGCTTATTTATGATGTGAGTTATGTAAACAAAATTATTATAGGTAAGTAGTTAGGTTTCATAAGAGTTAACAGGGGAACTGTGCTGCTCGGAGGTGTTTTGAATGTACCTCGTTTTCAAAGGGATCGTCTGCCGGGGGAACTCGTTTTTGTTTATCTGCACTGAACGAGAGCCTCCTCTTGAACAACTTCATCTCGGAGCCGTGGTCTCCGGGGGCGCGGCGCTGCGCAAATGTCGCCTCTCACCTCACACGTGGAACCTCATTATTTTTTAGTTATGCGACGAACTTTAGTAACGGTTGTAGAAACTTTTATTAACAAAACACGAAACAGAATTTCAACATAATCTTCTTTGTAGAGTCCAAAGAAAATAGTTATCACTGCGACACTAGGGCAAGTTAGACGCGGTTTTTTAAATAAAACCGCGTAAACTGCCTATAATCGCGGCATTCAGTGGTGTGGACACGTGTGGTGTTCGAGTAGCAGTCAGTCGCGCATGGTAGTGGGTGTATGCGGTGTGCGGTCGGATCGCGGGCGCGTCGCGCACTGCTCGCCGCACACCGCCCGCGCTGTGCAGCGCGCCGAGTGCCGGCAAAAGGCGTCACCTTCACACCACCAGACGCCACCGAACCCGCCCCCCCCAATATTACTACATTAATCATCATTTAACACCCGTTGAGGTCTTTTACAAACCCCTCATCAAGAGAATTGTAGCCCACCAAATTTTTTTTAACTGCGCGTTGTTTGCGTTAATTCATGTTTTCCCCAATGATTAAAGTAACGAGAAATGATAAAAATTATCGACAGTTGATCTGCGTGTCTTGCAACATAAATAATTTCTTACTAAATTAATTCGGACGAGGCAGATGGCCGAACAAACTAAGCAGAGTTTGATACCTAGTGTAATTGGATTGTGGTCACCATACTTTTTACAATTCAAGCCCCTAGTTGGTTGTCTAAAGATCCGATTTCAGTTCCTCTAATAGGTAAACGAGTCGGTAGCGGACGAATTACAGCATCCGCTGTTGCCATAAACAATGCACTAAAATTGGACTAGGTAGAGTTGGTATGTTTGACACATGTCAATTGCTTTCAACGTATGTAGGTACACCGCACATATGGGAAGCAAGATATTTATATAGGTAGCGGTTTATATTTATAGTATTTATGACAAATAGCTATAAATTTACCTTCTATTACATGGGTATTTGAAGCGGTGATAGCTAAGTGGTAGAGACTTCGAATGCGTGACGAAAGTCGTGGGTTCGAATCCTATTATGAGCTGGGGCATTCGGTGAAGGAAACCATATAGCGAGGTGGTAGGGTACTTTGAATTACTCGTCTGGTTGCCTTACTCCGAACTTCAAATACTTATCAGCGCTGTGGCATAAAACAAACTATTTCATATTATTTAGATCAATAAATAATATTTTACGACTTCACCCACTGCGTTGCTTGTCTTTATGATGGGACATCATAATTTTTATGGAAAACGTTATCTATAAAAAATTAAGATAAGCTTCGAATCGAATCACATTAGAACCATAATAGAGTATTTGACGACATAACATTTGATCAAATGTCAAAGAAATAATGATATCGAGTTTTGTATGAAATGCCATGTGACGTCATAATTTTCAACTGATCAACTTATTGGATCAACTTGTTAAAAAAAACATAAAATTTACAATATACCATGTATGTATTTGACGGCGTATTTTTAGATGTTTTATACACTGGATAGTGATTTATCTTTTATTTTTTACACTGTCTAATAGCCAATTCATCATTATTTGCAAAGGCTACATACATTGTGAACTTTGGGTATTTATATTTCTAGATAAGCTTAATAAAATAACATAGTTGATTGATGTGTTACAACAAATATATAGTTACACGTCAGGAGTTGCCTGACTAACGCATCATATTACGTAATGACATTAGCAGGACCTTCACAACCGTCTGAATGTGAGCAACAAAGTATTATTGATTACGATACTTAAGACCAGCGTACTCCATGAGTAGCTCTCATTTGTAACAGTTTACATTCAATTGTGGAAGAAATACATTTCAATTTAAAATTTAGGTTAGCTACGGGTGTTCCAGGACAATCACACGCTTGCCGGATTGATAGCGTCTGGACTTTCAGCATGTTGATCTTATGAATAATCTAATCTAACAATAGTAATATATCAATAATGTTCTTCTTTATAAAACGTTTTCCCCGCGGGTTTCCGCCCCTTAATATAAAAAGCATATAAAAGATTTTTTCTGCTCGGTTAGTTATCGGCCACAAAGTCAAAGTCAAAAGCCATTTATTCAATTTAGGCCCCAGAGGGGCACTTATGAAGGTCACATAATTACTGAAGTTACCACCGGTTCGGAACTCGGCCTTCTGGCCACAATTTTGGCAATATTACAATTCGTATAATTGTATCAATAGCCTCAGTAACTTAATAATCCATTATACAAATGTTTCCTTCTTGGCTCTATAGCATTCAATCATAGTTGCACGACTATACAGTTCCAACAACGTTCTATCAAAACGTACATCTACGTTATTAATACCCATTGCACAACTGCTCACAGCTATTTATCTTACGTTCTTATGGTTATTTTGATCCAAATGTTACTGCAGCGATGTTGAACCCTTTGAAAAATGTTTCCCAAAATGGTTTTAGTGTTTGTATAAAAATCAAACAGGAAGAGGAATGTAGACTTTGGAATGTAACACTACATTTGTGTGAACCTGTTAATGTTTGATTTGTCGTTTAGAGCTTTCTAAATCCTTGCAGCGAGTTAAGCCACGCTGGTCAAGAACCTTCAGTTCATGGAGAGACCTCGAATACCCTTCTAATTATTTATAAGAAGGATTCAAATTGCATTGTTCTAAAGCCTAAGATTCTGCATTAGTTTAAACAAGTACTATTTACTTACGGTAAATTTAACTTAACACATTATTACTTGATTAAAATTATAAATGTAATAAGCATCATACTGGAAAAAAATGTATGCGTTATTAGAAATCCAATATGTTTTTAAAATTATTTCACGGTTACGACTCTCCATTATAAATGATGCAAATTCTTACCATATCTGCAAATATCAACAATGTTGATAGTGTCAATCAAAAGTAAAAATAAAACCAACGCTTTATATTCAGTTTAGGCATTTAAAGGTCAAAGCTACTAACATTATCAGTTAAGAACCTATGACGTATAAGAAACAGTTGTCAAGCCAAAAATTCGCGAAATGGCGTGAAAAGGAGCCCGACGGCGGCGTGAGCCACGTTCTGACCCACCGGTCGTGCCACTTTCTTGTTCGCATCCATAATCATAATGGGAAGTAATATCAGCAATTTCAAACTACAAAGAGCCTCGTATATCAGCAATATCTCACAGGGAACCGATGAGGATGCCGTGAGCCGAATATGCGAAAGTTAATGATCGAAAACCTTTGGTGCATGCGTCCAAAAACCGTTTGTAATAAATACGAATAAAATGTTACATGAAATTTTAATATTGGACTCGTATAAGATACTACAGGGTTCGCCAGTAAATATTTGAGTGTGTATACTGTGCATACCCAATATAATAAAGGCGGTTTGTTATTGTGTAAATTAACTTACCGAGTTTTGTAACTGCGCCAGTATCTGTGCAGCGTTGGCGGGGTCTGTCAGCTCTATGGCACCAGCCACCTGAAACAAACATTCATGTTCTATTAAGTGGGTCAATTGCTCCCGGAGGAGGCAATCCGGACAGCGGACAATCACGGCCGTCTGGGCTTTATTTGCTTATGTTATGCCTCGTTGCTAGTCTGGCTAGGACATTCATATAATAATATTTTTATATCTCGGGAGCGCAGCGTTGCTTCTTTACCCAGATTTAGTAATGAACGTAGTGGAAGTAAATGAGGAGGAATCTGTAAATTAATCTCGTTTATATCTACTTTTTTAAATTATAATAAAAGGTAGTTTAGTATCTTAAGCGATGAGCTAATGAGGCTAAGAGTCAATTTGCTTAGTTACTATCTGATCTACCTACCTAACGTTATGTAAAGTTCAGTCCACCTTATCATTCTTAGTCCGTCGTTCGTTGTACAACTTTACTTATTTAAAAATTAAGGGGTACGAACATTTTTGTATGGGAGCTGGCATAGCCACCCGCCGCCATTTTGATTTTTTTTCAATGTCGCGGCGCACGATTTAAGTGGTATATTTGGGTAGAGGACACTTATACAAACAAAAAATGTTAAGCAATATGGTGACCTAAAGTGTCACGTTTCCGAGATATTTGGAGGTAAAGATCGCCATATGAGAATTACGACAATCATTAAAAATGAACTTATTACGTGTTTATATGCATTAGATTGTATTCAAATAATAGTTCCCAGGTTGATTTAACTTTTTTATTAGAATATAGCAAAACAAAGAGCACGAAAAAACAATATTCATTAATTGGTTACCTACTAAACCGCATCGCAATATTTGCAATGAAACATAATGTTGTCAAGTAGCTCGGATCGTAGTGGTTAACTTGTTTTCCATGTCGCCGTTATTAACCAAAAATGACAATACTTGTGTTAAAATATATTGTGTTGTTACCGAGATATTGTAATATCGATATATATATAATATGAGACGAATGACAATAGTTTAAAGTTGATTAAGTACAATTTATGTTCTTGTTTTAAGCAATAGTGGTCAAATAATATTGCATCACTTTTTTAAAAATATATTAAAACAATAATAGAAACAAGCCCTTAAACCTTTAAATAAAAGGTTTTTTTAAAAATACTTAGGTAGCAAACAAACATACGGCCCGCCTGATTGTAAGCGAAGAAAGCTCCTTTGAGACCGCATAGTTTGAAACTATTTTGGTTCCAATGTGTGAGTATGGACTCCCCGTCAATGGCGAGACTTGCGATGGTAGAAGGTATCCGTGGGCATCAGGTTAAACAATTCTACGGAACACTATCCGTTGTACAAGCGGTAGAACACACATAAGGAGGCAAAGTCTCTCCTCAGATTGAGCTGCTTGTGAGCTCGGGATCATGGATAATTCTAATGGAACGTCGCTGAACCGAGTCTAAACGCCCAAACTGGTATCCACGTAAGAGCAGTACTCCATGTAAGGCCGGACTTGCGACTTGTAAAGTTGCAGCCTTTGCCCCGATGTGAAGTACTGCTTCACTCTGTTGAGCACTTCGACTTTTTTGGATGCTAGCTTAACCTTGTCTTCTAGACGGCCTATTGATGTCGTTAGAAATATCGATGCCGAGGATCCCGATGCTTTCACTGATGTCCGTGTTCTCGAATTGTGAAGCCACAGCAAATGGGGTTTTCTTAGTGGTGAACGCGCAGACTTGGGTCTTAGTGGGGTTGAAATGGACTAGGTTTAGTGGAGTACTGCTGTCATCTATGGGCGGGAGCTCCTGGGTACCAGCTTGGGTCTTTAGACTCGGTTCAGCGACGTGCCATCAGAATTGTTGACGATCCCGACCTCACAAGCGGTTTAGAGCCACTCAGTCTGAGGAGAGACTTTGCTTCGTTATGTGTGTTCTACCGCTTGTACAACGGAGTGTTCTAACTCTAAGGAATTATTCGACTTAATACCCACGGCTACCTTACACCATCGCAACTCTCGCCATCGACAGGGAGTCCATCCACACACATTGAAACCAGAATTGTTTCGAACTGTGCGGGCTAAAAGGAGTTTTCTTCCGCGGACGCTCGGACTATGGAATGAGCTCCCTGCCGTGGTTTTCCCATTGGCGTACAGCATGGGATTCTTCAAAAAGGGTGTGAAGAGGTTTCTTCAGGGTCGGCAGCGCGCGAGTTATACCCCTGGTGTTGCAAGCGCCCATAGACTACGGTAACGGCTTACCATCAGGCGGGCCGTATGCTTGTTTGCCACCTAAGTGGTATAAAAAAAAAGTCGACCGTAATCGGAGACACTAGTTAGTATGCTCTCGATTTCAGACACAAGCCGTTTGCGGCTTTCATCCACCACGAAACGAGGAATATTTGCAATGAGCGTCCTCTGTACAATTAATGCCGTTAATAGACAGCATTTCATTGATATGCAGCAGGAACAGTGTTGGGGACAGTACAGACCCTTGCGGAACGCCAGCATTTATATCTCTCAGCTCTTATGCATCTGCTGGACAGAAAATTGGCGACCCATTTGCATAGTCCCTCGAGAAGCCCATATGCTGGTAACTTGGTTAGAAGACACCGGTGCCATTGTGTGCACGTGAGCAGTCTTCCACGAAGACGGGACTTTCATTTAGGTGGAAGTTTTATTAGGTCGGGCCGGCCGCAGGATCGGGTTTTTTTAAATTTATTTACGTCGCTATTGCAATTTTGGCGCACAGGGAACATTACTTAGCGATCTTTAGTTCCAATTAACTTGGTAACATAGATTTTAGGACAAGTATTGTCATTTTTGTTTGTATAATAATGACTAGATGGAAAACAAGTCACGATCCGAGCTACTTTGACAACATTGTGGTTCATAGCGAATATTACGATGCTGTTTAGTAGGTAAGTAATTAAAAATATTGTTTTTCGTGCTCCTAATGTAACTCTATTCTAAAAAATTGATAAATCAACCTGGGGCCTATTATTTGAATACAATCGAATGCATATAAACACGTAATAAGTAAATTTTTAATGATTGTCATAATTCTCATATGGCGATCTTTACCTCCAAATATCTCGGAAACGTGACACTTTAGGCCACCATATTGATTAACATTTTTTGTTTGTATAAGTGTCTTCTACCCATATATACTAGTTACATCGTGCGCCGCGACATTGAAAAAAAACTAAAATGGCGGCGGCTAGCTATGCCACAAAGGTTCTATCCCCTTTATCTTGAGAAATACTGGAGCGTGTACGAATATACGTAGAGAAAACAAGAGGTATTTTGTTTATTTGTATAGAAAGAAACACAACCGTTCCCAAAAATAAAGGCATGCAGATAAGGCAATAGTAGCCATCTATGAAGTCATCATCATCACATCACCAATTAGGTAATGATGATTCTGTTAATTTCGAAAGATATTTTATTAGGCGCCGATCCCACAGAGAAGAGTTCTAGAGTTCTGCGTTCCGAGTTCTGCATTCCGCGTTGACTGTAAGCTATGTGGGACCTTTAAAAGTAAAAAAAGTGCATGATGTGCGATCAGTAGCGAATATTGCAGAACCCTAGAACTCTAGACTGCTTGCTGTGTGCACAATAGTCAACACGGAATGCAGAACTCAGAACTCTAGAACTCTCTCTGAGGGATCGGCGCCTTAACCTTTTAAAAATCTTCTTTTCATATTCAACTATCAGAATTTTATAATTAGGTACAAAAGCTAAGCTAAGAATAACAGAGTAAAATATATGCCGCTATTTGAATATCTGCTTCAATGAGATAACTCCAACCAAAGACCCAAATATCTACATTCCGAAGATATACATATACGAGTACTAGAAAGAACTGCCTTAGCCTAGGGCGCATCGACCTTGTGCCAGAAGTCTGCGAGAATTCGCTACTCACCTTGCCAAAACATTATCACGTCTATGTCACAGCCATTTGCTAAAAACCTGGCTATGCATGTTATACCTAGTTCATACATAAAGTTTTGATAACATTCATTAAGAAAATCTAGAAGGGGAACATATCGTTTCCCGTTTAGCAGCGTGTATTATACACGACTTATGAATTTAGGCGAATTTTAATATGGCATATTCGGTAACATGACTGCGACATATGTATTATTATATACATCTGGGTTGGTATCATTAGGTACATCAGCTTATAACCGAGCATAATTTGAAACGAAAGACAGATAAGAACAAAGAGCAGAAGACCCGAGAGCGCATTCCTGCACGAGTCTTCATATTAAACATACACGAATTTAAAACGATTTGTGTAAATAAACAGTTTTACTCGAGTCAGGCACATACCTACCTATCTAACCACAGGTTTTACGTTCAGTAAAGTTTTAAGATTTGTTTTGCATACTAATATTAGGGTACGAAAGTTTAAATGTCATTACTACCTTACCTTACTCGTTACACTCAGGTTATGACTCTAGAAATTACTGTCCTACAATACCTTATCTAAGAATAAGGCCTGCTAATGCATAAGTACACAACTTAATAATCACAGCACGGAACTCGCATTTTCAAGAATGTGAAATCACTCGCCGGTAATGAATAGGCGAAGTAAAATCAAGCGAAAGTTGTAAATAGTGCACAAATGGACGTAGAAGTGGTTTTGTCCGTTTGTGTGTAGTTGAATACGAATCAAAACGCCCCAGGGGGAGCAATTTGTGTATATTGTCTTCCACGGCGATATCTCTCGGCATTTGTCACGAGCTTTTGTTGTGCGCTATGATTGTAAATATTACGTATATTTATTTACTTACTTTACATACACACATATGTACAACAATTAATATACCTATACTATCAAAACTGAATATTTATGTATATGCTCATCTGACAAGACTTATAAATACAGGTTGTTGTTTTGGTCAGCGACGAGCGACTCAGGGTCGATAATATAAATGATACTGGTGCTAAAAAAAATATTAAAAAAATACTTTATTTTTTTTAATAATAAAAAAAATAAAAAATAAATTGAAAATCATGTAATAAGCTAAAGTGTAGACGTAATACTCAACGAGAGTACGAGGGAGTAAAGGGGTGGGGCGATGGCGGCTTGCGCCTAGCTCTAGTCTGTGCACGTGCCTAGTAACCATACTTTGCGGTAATTTTATTTCAAATTGAATAAGGTATTTCTCAACATATTTACAGTATTTAATGGAATTAAGTCCATTTTTGGGGAATATATATTTTGTACTACCGCTCCTGGGTCGCTTGTCGCCGACCAAAACAACATCCTGTAGTGGGAATGTAATAATTTCAATGTCAGTTCTATAATTTCAGATCTATGCTATAGACAGATAGTCTATTAGGGATGCATGCAGTGTCCGCAGTGGAATCTATCCATCAAAATGAAAAAGTTTTCTTATTATACCGATTTTGTTTGTTTGTTTAGACGCCTTAGAGTTTATAAAAATAATTTCGTTCTAGTCTTCTAATTGAGCTTCCATATCAAAAGACAATAAACTTTAGTTACTCTTTGCTTAGTAATACTACTACTAGCCTATATTTTACTATATTTATTATATAACAATATTTCTACAACAAAGTTTATATCGCTCCTTCATCTTCAGTTTAATTTCAGAGTTTTTTCAAATAGAATGGATGGTGAAGGCGATAGAGCATTGTGCAGAACCGGCACTGAAAATGTTTCATGTCAAGATAGTCATAACTTTCGATCTGGTTGTATGCAACATAATTTGTGATTTATCTTCAATAGAATTCCTCACAAAGCCAGCGGGAGGTTCTGTAGGCGTATTCAGAATAAATTACATCGTATTCGCAGGTGCTAAACTAGTACTTTTTTAATACTGTGTATACGCCTGTGTTAGATCACAATCTCACCATGGTAAGCGTTGATGTGGTCGAATATGGTAAGCACAAAAAGCCTAGAGATTGGCTCGAGTAGTTACCGTTATAGACCGGTAGGTGTTTGGTGACAGATTTTCAACTTGAGGGTGGTAGCCAGCCAGGTCAATCTCAAGTCAGCGGGACAATTTTTTTGAATCGATCTAATCGAATCGAATCGAATCTAGTCGAAAGACTAATGCTACATTTTCCACATGCGGAAGTCAGAAATATGTATGGTTTTTGCACGTATGCAGCAGTCTTGTGACTTTTCCATAGCTTATATGGTATTATTATACCATGGCTTACCTATATATAATTTTCAAAATAAACATTCCGCGAACAGTCACGCTGACAGAAAGTGGCTCTTGTCTGTGAGGACAAGACGGACGGAGAAATTCGGGTTTATGCATATTCAAAAAAATATTGATGCTCTTTGTGAGTTTGACCTAAAACAATAGGTATACAACTTTGACAATTAGACAAGTAGATATTTGGAAACAAGCCCACGTGGGAACTAGTATTCTTTAAAGAAATTATGTTTATTCATCCACCGTCGAAATATTCATAATAGCCGCTGCGTAACCTGTACTTAACTACAGGAAAGGAATATTCATTATAATTTCTGTAATTGTTTTCCATGAAAATACTTTATACTTTTATGACTCCCACGGTTAATGATGTAATGATGGATGTATTGGAGAAAACTGCATGTAACACGTTATATTTCATAAAGTGGGCAGAGAAACCAACGGTAAGATTACAGGGATGGCAACTTGACAACACAATCTATCTATAGGCAGGCAGTGTGCCGAAGCCGGAGATGCAATTATAAAACTCATCTTCGAAAGTGTTAACACTCATTATCATCGGAATAATGAATAAGTAGCAATTCCTTATATGAGAACATAATCATGGATAATTACGTTACCGTACCGCTGTCTGCGGACCAAGCTCTTATTTGTAATATATTATGTAATATATAAACTGACTCGTTACTTCTTATCTGTTTATCAGTACAGCAGATCAATGCATGGATCATAAAAATGATACGAACAAATTGACTCTGATTGGAATTTGAGGAAAAACAATAATTAAGACGCCAATATTTTATAAAAAAAAACACATTAAAGCTACAAAATATGTGAATAAATTAAAATAAAATGAATAAATAATAGCCATGGATAAGGCCATTGGTATCATAATAATATGATAATACTTCCGGGCTTTAAAATAGCTTTTGACCCTTGCTCTATGTCGCGATAAGGTTAATTTCCTGCAAGCCGGCGGCGAGCCCCTCGTCCATTAACTTCCATTAGCTTAGGAAATTCATCACATACGCCGTAAATAACGCGGAAATCTCTCTACGGTCACTGCTTTATAAATTATAACTAATAGTGAAGCATCGGTCACCGGGCGCTTACACATTTTTCACTCTTGCAACTAATGAGACTTTGTTATAATCTACGTTCGTTATGTGGGATTGTTCTTCGTATTTAGGTGTGAAATTAACAAAACTACACAAATACAAGTAGGTGTGCTCGATCATTAAAGTGAAGATAGTTAAAAGTTATCTATGTTATTACTTCGCATTCATTTAGAATCGTTAAGATTTAATTGAAAATATCACGGTCAATACTGGAAGTAATTTTACGCTTATTAGCAACCAATTCGAAAAATGTATATGCATATAAAAAGGAAGACCAAAGCGCATTGCTGTAAAAATAAACCTCTCCGAACACCACTCCCAGTCTCGGTTGCTCCATTTGTGTTGCTTGATCGACTCCAGACCCTGACTTGCCATGTTTATTAGGTCGATCAGGAAATGGCGAAGTTGTACAACCGATTACCAAATAGTTTATTTTCATTGTAAACTTTCAGACATAGTGCGCTTACGCACGTGCTATACAAAATTAGAACTCGATTGACGGATGCAGAATCAAACACCACTTCAGTAGGTTCATGTGGTTCTGGGACTTGCATAAGGCAAACTCGTGGGAGCTATTTTTAAAATTGAACTTTTCTTAATTAATTCTTTTTAGCACTTAAAATCATAAAAATTCATAAGCGATGGCAAGGAAATTAAGTCAAATAGAAAATCCAAGCAATTTCCGAAATACCCAAGTCCTACAAATTAAGTTAAAAGTTGATTGATGGAGGCGAAGAATTGCAATTTATATATTTTCCTCATATTTACTAAATTCATACGTCAATCACACATTCGGTGCGGCTGGCAGGCTTGGCAGGGCTATAATTTTTAGTGTTTACTGGTGTCCTATTACCCTCGTCTGCCAGTTCAGTCGTAATTTGTGAGCATGTTGTTATTAATTACGCGGCACGGTGGTCTCAACTCGGATACTGACTCTTGCACACTATTGCGTCGCTCTGACAAACTAATTTCGAAACGCTGGTTGTATGCACACGCCGCCGCTCTCCTCCCGAGCCTTATCTACCTCGTTGAATTTCTTCGTTTGACGCAAACGATCTGTCAAACTTATGATTATAACTAGGATAATGATATGTAAGTAATTATATCGATATTTATTGAAATCATTTCACAATGCGTGAACAGGTGTATACTATTTTACAATGTTTACCTACTTCGTTCTTCAATATAAAAACACAATGGACTTTTGTGGAATATTATCATGAAGAGATATTTTCTTTAAAACATTTCGATTGCAACACACCCGAAATTAAAGGACTCCTTTAAAGGCAGTCGTTGTCTTAAAGTATAATTTCAACGGAAATGCCTGAGATTAAATAAGTGTTTAAGAATGTTTGCGTGTAGTGGCCGGCCGACACGGCGCACTCGGCGCAGGCGACGTAAACATCTCAATTCTCTGAGAAGACATCGACCGTCCCTACAAATTAAAGTGCGAAATAAATACGGATCGACGCGCACTTTCATACATTCACTCACGACTCGATAAATTGTGAAGGGATCGTCGAAAATATTTTATGTGAAATAAAACAACAGCGGCTTCGCATGGTTTCACGATAGCCCTTGTGTTGGGTTACAAGATAAATTTATCACGGTAAATAACGACACCAAGGTGAAATGTATTTGAATTATTACGATCACTTAAAGAGAAAGGGTTTCGTTTATGTCATGGGAAAACCCATTATAGTTCTCTTGTCAATTTAGGTTGGACGGATGGTGGATACAAAAATTTTCTCCGCTCTGCTACCTCGCTTGATGTTTTATGAAGCTCATTAGACAAGTAGCTTCGCATCGTATATCTAATAGGTCAGTTATTATGTACGAGTACATCTATAATTTAGTACAAGTGTACCTAATTGTTACAGTTGGAATTATTCTTACATTTGTGTGTGATTATTCTTGAATAATTGTTAGTGTCATACATAACATTATGAACGGTAATATGAAGAAAAGTCACAAGCTTTGTGTTGTATGTACCTATCTTGTAGTTATTAATGTATTTAGAGCCATGATATATAAATTTCCTTATTATCTAACAACGGGATGAAAGCATTTAAAAAAATCGGTGAGTCGCATCCGCCTTCTTATTTTGTCTACAAATATCCGATAACTCACGTGGTACATGCTACATCACTTATTTTATATTAGTTTTTCTTTGGTTAAACCATTAAAACCTATGTATGCCTTTAAATATATTATTATCTACTAATCTATAATTTACTGTATGAACGAACGAGTATTTTTTATCACACAAAACAATAAAAGCGATTTGATTATGAGTATTAAAAAGCCATGTCGAACTCTCAAAATCATTACTAACAAGAAATCGATTATCACATTTTTTCACTCTCAATCGGCTCAGATTCATGATTTAACCGAACAAAAAATCTGCTCGTCATAAGGCGATTAGCAAGCCGCCACAAACCGAATAGCGTGTTTGATTTAAAACATATTTGAAGGCATTATGTGGAAGATTCATCGTGTTTCGATCTACAAATTTTTATTCACTCAGATTGTAATTGACTGCTAGTTCCGGGTCAATCGGCATCCATTGATGTTTTTACATGTACGCCGCTGCTGTTCTAATTAAAACACACACGAGCTCTAGTTTCTGTTTGAAGTGACATCTCTTATCAATTAGACAGTTGAAAAAATCTGCAACTATAATATTGGGAACTTAAACTTTTATTGTGATTTTAACATGAATCATCAATTAAGAAAAAACAATTGTTGATGCATTTGCTATTTTAGTGAAATCGCATCTGGTTGTTTATATACCTTGTTAGGTAACCATCATTGCATATGTCGATAGTACTATATAGATAGATTAAAGTTATGTTGTGTTTATCTTACCGCCTTTTCTCTAGTATATTAATTACTTGATTACGGCATAAATGCCATAAACAGCTAATCTTATTGGTCTATGATAAAGGATAATTGTTCCTATTCTGCTGTATTATCACTTTGCTGTATTGAAGAGGGTTGCTTATTCTCAACATGTTATCCAATTAATATTACCATGCACATGTAACAGTCTGCTTAATGTAAACCCACATTAGTTCAACAGTTATTTTCCATGAATTTTAATGAAACTGCACCGAGTGTTTGTGAAGATAATTAACAGGCGAGAGAGCCATGCCTTACTTAAATCTAATTAAATATCTACAAACCAACACATTTAAACTCTACGTACTTTTTCACGCGATGAAATACGCCACCAACCGGAAACACCGAAGCTAGAGCATTTTTTTGTTGATGTTTTGGAGTTAACAACAAGAGTTAAAAAACAAGCAAACAATCGCATTTTGGGAAAACCATTCTCCATCAAAGAAACAGGAAAAAGGCATTTTGGTTGAACTATTAAACGATCTAGTTATGAATAAAAAGTGAAGAGAACGAACCTTTCGTAAGTAATTTATATTTTGTTATTTAATAATCGATTTTAATACAGCTTATATCTCAATAATATAACTATTTGATGTACGACGTAAACATGGCACCGCAATCATGCAAACAAACGAACACAATCAACGAATACCACATACGGCCCGTAAAGTATAGCGGCAGATATAAATAAATACGCCTGTCTCTCCGATCTTATGGATTTATCTCGCAAATATGTCTCCTATCTGTTTCTTCTGACTTTCATCTTTAAGAAAGGAACTTTATCTCACGACATTCCAAATGTAAGTTATATTTCATGCAGTTTGCCGAATTCTGCAAACAACCGAAACGACCTTGCATTGTTACCACATCAGACTCATTTTGCCTGAATGATTGTAGGTAATCATCTCGATAACAGATCGAACATACCTATATCTCAACCCGGAATAATCAGTGAGCAATCGTACTGATGTGGTCATTATAACATGCCTAGCTTCTGCGGTTACACAGGATGAGCAAAGTTTACTTCCACAAATCTGTCTGGACCAGTTACAAACAAAACAGATTACGTAGTTTTAGAGGCCGTACAGTTTCCCCGATACGTAACCAAAACAAATGATACGAATCTATTCACATAACAAACCAAACTTAGTATATCCACATGCCATTTATAAAATAAGATTAGATTCTGGTTTTATAGACCAAGGAGTTAAAGTATTGCCTTTGTAGATACTGCATACTGGAACTGGTGTAAGTTCCAAAGCTATAAAACCAGAGCTATTGGGATCAGCATAAGTCGACATCGCCCAGACCGGTCGACACCGTAGTTAATCTTCCCCGGAGAGAGGCTACGTTCCCGGAAACTGGGTGACATTTAAGTATCGACCGACCTGTCGGAAGTGGTATTACACTCACCTAAATGCAATTCACGTTCTATATAGATGATGTAATAAATCTTACAATAATACAGCTGCACGAAAATCATTTGTCATAAATTCGATTTCTCTTTTGCAATCAGAGATCCTTTATATGAGTCTTGCTCGTCTTTCCATAAAATAAATAGTTTACACACATTTTGACATTAACTCATTCGTAAAGCTCAATAGTATCTTGATCTCCCCGTGTAGTGAAAAACGACGAACCAATATCTTATTGGTAAATATCATTATCAGCTATAAATATGTATTTCAACTTAAATTCAAAATATATAGCTTTATATATTCGAAGGAAGGAAATATTTGTAGCTACATATCAAGCAACGGATGAAAGCTGATTCTAGTAGTATGCGCCAATTTTCTCAAGATCGGTTGGTTATGCAAAATCCGCGATAACGACATTCTTCAGTCGTGTCAATCTAGAACTCCAGGCAAATAGGCAATCAAGTCAGACAGTCGCCGCTGCGTTTGCACACAAGGAAGAAATATAACTTGCAGCTTTTACGAGGAGCTTTCAAACATTTATCGTCAAACTTTTTAATTTAATAAATGTTTTGCCGAGTATTCACATTTTATATTTCCTTATTTGTGAAGGAAACGTCAAGGTAGTCAAAACAAGTTTTGATTACACGCCAATTTGATGGGAGACCGGCACCGGCTTGGTAAGATAATAATTTTACAAAACTGATGTATCCGGTTGGGGTCAATATATCATATTTAAATACCTAACCGACTACCGTTAAAGCTACGGATTTAAATAAATTATACACAGAAAAGGACTACTTTGTCAAAACCGCTATTATCTTTAAAACAACAGTCTAGAAATTAAAATTCACAGCTTTTAAAGATCCAATACAGCCAACCTGAAATTCAGCTGTCTCTGGCGGAATTATTACGATTCGTCTAGGCCAGTGATCTGCTACAGATTAAATGCCACTTCAAATA
>OX596246.1:10622461-10684679 GCA_951394255.1 Polyploca ridens | reverse complement strand
CGACTACTGAAAAATCACGCTCTAAAAAGTATGAAACAATAAAATATTCTGATCTGATATTGTTATGTACACACTATTCAGTATTTATCTTCTATTAAATAAATAACGTGACCGTACTATATTTTTCAACACACTTGCTTGTAAAGTGACATTTATTGTACCGTTTTTAGTATCTTAATGTAGCTTATTACGCACAAGTGCTTTTTACTTTATATTACCGCACAGTTTTATGATAGGTGTCCCGATATTTTTGACAGCGAATCGCTGACAAAAAAAAACTTAAGCGCCATATTTGCTAACGTTCTCATTGTTTGGTTGATTATTATTTAAAAAAAATCTACTTGTCAAAATACAAGTCATGTTTTTTTCCTCGCAAGTGTGTTGAAAAACATCGTATGACACGCGTGTGCATTAATCATTACACTCTCGGCTCCCTAATCGAATTTAATATGTATCATTGTAAAATGTTGCCAAGTTAGGGCTTGTAGAGTAAGTGCATGTAGAGTTATAAGCTTGGCTCTACATGAGATCTGATAACTTTTTGACAGTGTGAGCCATATGTCTTGGCAACATTTTACATAAAAATGTTTTTAGTGGGATATTTTTTTTAATAAATTAGTATTATTAATTCTATATTATATTACTAAACGGTTGGAGAAGTAGTAGTCGCGCAAATTTTAAAACACTCAATTTTACCGGGACACTTTTACAAGTTTGTAGTCCTGCCTGGGTAGGTAGGATAGGACACTTAAATAATATGGATGTATTGAATCAGTTCCAATACCTTCACGCTAAACATGAACATTGGCGATGTAGGTAAATAGTCAGTGCCACCGACAGCCGTCTGTCGGTTCATTAGCATTGCAGATTCACGCACAACGGGTAAACTATACAAAATGTTGAGTTTTCTGGCAATAAGTAAAAACAAAAAAAGCCCTCTGTACTGCTTTATGTTTCAGTACTTCAGCCAAACCACAGAGCATAATTTTATGGGGGTTCAGATACCTCACAACTATGAACTGTATTAAAATGTATATTCTCACGTGAAAAACAAAATTTTACTTCCGTGTTCAAAGCGTGTTTTTATTTTATTCATTCCCGATGAACCCTACTCTGCTCTTGCGTACTATGTTCAAAATTTTACGTTTAATATTTAAGACTGGGTATGAATTAAATGAAAATTTTATTAATGTGTTCATAAAAAAACAATTTATTTCGTAATTTACTACAGCGTGGTATCACTGGTATCTCTTGGTATCATATCATAAGTAGTGTCCCCAAAATAGATACCTAAATAGAAAACAAATTTTACCAGCATTTTCTATTTTAAATACGTCCCCAGTAATACAATATTTTACATAGCTTTTATGAATTTACATCGACAGTCGGTCCAAAGATATAACGCTACGCAAAGAAATCTAGTATCTCTTCACACGACAAACAAAGGTATACATTCTAACGTTTCATGTTGACATCAAAATCTGAGTTTAACGATTCTTGGCGAGCTCAGTAATATAATAATAACCCCCTTTATTCGCAGAGGAGGCCCGAGGCCGTCCCGCTTGTACCTTCAAACGTCGGAGTGACTATTCAATGGATCCTCTAAGACGACCTCTTAGTAAACATATCCGCTTGAATGCATTATTAATTTCTCACCGCAATGCTGATGTTTGCACACGATTTTACTCGGAACATGTAAATAATGGACAATCGAATCATTATTTTTGCCGGCTCTTATTATAACAAGGATTAATTATAGTTATTATACTTTATTTCCGGTAAAGTATACAAAATTTCAATTGAATTCTTTTGGAACGCATAACGCAAAAATCTAAACGATTACACCCGAAGAAATTTTATCTTCAGTTTGCACTCCAATTTATCTTTTAGTAATCCTCATCCATCTGATTTCAGCGATAAAAAATGATGTCTATATTTGATAAAATATTTGCATGAATGAGCGCCTTGTATAATCCATAACATTGGCGCTGCTTAGCTGCTAGATCGGACGTTCCAAAATATTTACAACAAACAGAGCATAGCGAAGCACAATGTAATAAGATAAAGTGCTTAAACTGAAATTAATTTATACATTTTGTGTGAGGATGAGGGGCGATGGATAGAAGGATATTTTGGAGCGGCACGCGCTCGAGGGCTCGTAATCTTGGTTAAGACACAGCTTTAAAGCTAATTTGAAGTGAAGGCGGTCTAAATATTATGTAAAAGTTTCTAATAATATATTAATAATATCAGTATAGTAGAATGGTGAGGTAGGTACTTTATTTGTGACTACTAATGAGCATAAACTTTTAAACCTATTTGTAAATTGTAAATTACATTTGACATTGATAACTTTAACATAATACCCAAGCAATTTGTATCTGATTTCATATAATGGATGTACATTGTTTGTTTAAACCAACCAATTTTGGTAAGACATAGAACAATGGAAGCGTGACCAGCAACTACCAGCTGATTGCCATCAAAGTTCGCTGCTAGCTAAACATGGACAAGTACAGTCGGACCTTTATGAATAATTTTAAGTAAGCTTGGATAAGCTCACTGTATAACCACTAACAGCAATGGTCATGTCACGAGCATCAGTGATATCACCCCGCTACCTCATACTCACAACGTTTGTGCATAGAATATTAATTTAATCTCTCGTTAAAAGTACAGTTTGCAACGAAGCAGTACATAATCTATGTATTTTTGTCATACTAACGCCATCTACCATGTGATCATTTAATTCCATATTGACAAGTTTATGAACACGCATGCGTATGAACGAGGCGCGCTCATAAAGTTTACGTTACGTTATTTTGTTTCACAAGTATGGCAATAGAGGGCGCCATACGTTAACTATTCAACATACTATGTATTCTTTTTATCTCAAAACATTATAATATATTGAGCTCAAATAAAACGCAGGAGAATTTGGTTGGAAAAAAAGAAATTAAAACTGTTATGGTGTTATTTTTTTTAAGTATGTCTATTTAAAATAGAAAACATAAGTTGTAGGAACCATAAGATTAAGAAATAATTAGGAACACCTATATTTTGTAAAAAAAAAAGTTAGTACATACAATTTCTACGTTTTAAATTTAAGTAGTAAAAATATTGCTCTACGACACTCGCTACGAGTCGCACGAGCGTCTACGGTCTACGAGAATATGCTATTATTGTCTATATTAAATTTTCTGAAGCAAGTCCTTACTTAGATAACTTTTTTTCGTATATAAAATGAATCCAGTGATGATATTTGTATTTTGTACCATGAACACTCTTCAACCATGATTAGATTTGAAACCTTTTTGCTTGAAAACAGTAATTTTTCGTCTCAATGACGAAAACTTTTTTTAAACAATGCCTTTCAATTAATTTGCTTATAAATTCAAAAAGGTTACAAATTATAAAAAATACAATAGTGCGAAGGAAAAGTACGGCGTACCTATTCTTCGCGACTCTATTTGAATAAAGATCCTTATAGCGTGCTTATAGTATTTATATTAGTTACCTAATTTATGTCATGTTAGTTAGACACTAAACAAGAGTACGAGATATCCACTTTTGTAAAATAGATGCTAAATTACTTTATAAAATATGTTACTATTTAGGTAGGTATAGAAACGAAAGGACATAAGAAATTGCTTTTCCTGTCTTATCTGTCTATTCGCAAGTTTATTGGGGTTCGAACGACAACAGCGAAACCTTATACTCAGTTTCGATTACTTTGTCCTTCCATCTACTCAGTTTTAGATTGTTAGCTGCCCCTTAAAGTATTTAATGTTTCGTATATCTTTTAAAGAGAATATCTACCTACCTATTATAATACCAGGAAGTTTCTTGTAATGTCATAATAGGTTTCGCTACAGTATTCATAAAAACGTTACGTACATTTTTTTCATGATTAGATAAGGTAAGTACTTGTAGGATATTGAGTTTCAGAAGCATTATGTTCTGTGTTCTGAAATAAGGATAGCAAAATAAATAACTAAGCATCTAAAAAGTTAAGAATTACCGGTTGAGTGACAAAAGTGCAATGCATAATCGATCAAGTATTTATTTATTTTAGTTGATGACAAAATTGAATCATTAGGCAACCTTCATTTTAAATAGGTACAGTTATAGATGGAACAATAGATAATAATATATTGCTATTGACATAATTTGCATATTAAAGTACCTAGTTAGTTGTATAAACAATTTCAATACATACCTTACTTTCGCAGGCGGTGTGGCAGACATATTTGCACACTGTAAGAAACAAATGAGAAACATTAGCATATTGTTATGTTAGTATTATAATTTTTTAACCAATTTGCATTGACATTTTCATATTTTGGGTACCTATAGCTATATAACATTGACAGTAGGCACCTACATAATACAAGTAATTGAACGCGTAACATTTTCATAGCAATTCTGTTTCCGCGGTTGGAAAAAATCGACAGTTGTTTGTCGTTTGTTTTATTGTCGGCTGGTATTTGCGATGAAAATACCAAACGTTCGTTACGAGGAACAATGGTAGTTGTAATTAGAACATGTGGATATTTATTTTAAATATAAAAAATAAACATTTTCAGTTTATGTAACTAGTGCTTCAACTTCGAAAAAGATAGAGTAGTAGAGTCAACTGTCACGTTCATAAAGTGTCTTATCAGGACCTTAACTGATTTAAATTTGATTTTGAAATGATAAAATATCACTATAATGAAATTTGGCGTGCAGGTAGCTATGGTATGGGTTACTTTTTACCCTGTAAACACTGATATGTTACCACGAAGCTCAAACTATAGTTATACCAAATGCAGTCGATCGACTTGCCTGCCTGGTTCGAATACTATTTTATTATGTTGTGGTTTCATCTCTATTAAGGGTGAAGTAGACAAAATTAATCCTACTCATACATTAAAATAGCTATGAAGCGTACCTCTGCAGCAGGAGCCTTGATTATGCACGGGTTGGTGACACCAGTGGCACGGTCGAGGTTTCCGGAACGACTTGCTGCGGAATGCATGAGTTTGACCCACGCCTTCTTTCTGCAACACAAATTTCAACCATAAATCACAACACATAAAAATCACCACCGCAATTCTATTTTACTTCATTTACTGTCTCCAGACTCTACCATCGCACTATAACATTCCTACATGTCATTGATAGTTTCGCATTCCTATGATCCAAGTAACTGTACTGCATTTCAAACAGTCGAGACATAAAACTATCTATTCCGAAGCTATTTTATATACGCCTGCGATATAATCCGTCTCTCGGAAGTTAAGGCACATACATTATTTACATGCATCCTTGTTTGAAATTGTTTTATTTTCCCCAGTAAGCAAATATAGCTGCAGGCTAATGCGAGGACTAGAAACTACTAGAAAGCGTTTAACACGAGCGCGTGAAATGACCGGGCCATTGTTAAGGGCTCGTACAGACGCACGCGGATGGCTAGTGGGTATTTATGACGGTATATCGACCACCTAGTCCTTTACCTGCCACAGTACCTTCGTTAGCTGACGTACAATGGACAAGAGCAATGGGAGGTGATCCCATTCACAACGAGAGCACGCGCTCCCACGAGACCAATTTACTGACCATATTTTTTGTAACGTTTTCGTTTATTACGTTTGCATTTATTTTATTTAGTTTATCACTTATTGCATGTTAAATCGATTAACCAACATGAATTTTGGCATAATACTCTAAATTATAAGAATGGGGCTTGTTTTTTTTACGTTATTTAAAAAGGGCTAAGAAAGCAATAAAATTGTTTCAAAGCTTTGACCCCGCGGTCATGGAGCACAAAATATTACAATTGCCGATTGTCTCGAACCTTTTAAATGTATTTTCAAGGTTTCAATGTATCAAGGATATTTTGTTATAAGTGGAAATAATAATTTTGAAAAATGACCATACTAAAACAAATAATCAAACATACCTACTAAGTCAAGGTGTTCACGCAAGTAAAGCCGCTATCGAAAAGCTAGTAATTGTATAATAAAATCTTGATTTCATTGAGGTAGCCTTAACGTCTATTCAATGATTTTTAATGTTAGGTTTGAAAGAAAGAAAGATTGGTAGCCATCCTATACTTTGACTAAAGACATAGTTTGACCTAACGCGTATAGAATTCTCTGTTTACCGAACTAACAGAAACCAGTCGTTGACAGGACAATGCGTGAGTAAATAATTATTTTCTATTCAATCTGGCTCCACCGTGATACTTGTCGTTCCTGGTTGCAATTTGCATTCAATAATACCACTACGTGGGCCATGATCTTTATCTCTTTAAAGCCCTGACATGTTTTACACTCGTTAGCAAATTGTAACTGACAGCTATAAATCAGATCTCGTTACGTTCTATTCTGGTTTGCAACGGAAAAGAAATTGGTCACTTTTATTCTATTTACTTGAAAGAAATAGTAACTATAAGTATATCGGTAGCCGGGGTGACGCAACTTAGCTGAGTTGAAAGTTACATGTGGTAAAACAGTCATTGTACTGTTTCAGAGTGTTCATGCATAATGGTTCCTAATTATAAAAACATGACGTCAGTGATTCTGCGCAGACGGCGGACTTGGGTGATAGTGGCGCCACATTTGCAGCACACATGATCGATAGACGTAGTGTTCGAAATCGAAGTTTGAAATAAATCACCCTGTCTTATCTGCAGCAGCGTCCGTTCAAGAGCTTTTAACGCAAGTAGCACTAGCACAGAGATGCGTGTTACTATCTCAACTTTAACTACGTTACATTACATTATAATTAAATATTGGAATCACGAAGCCAAATCTGTCAGAGTAATCAAGCAACTTTTTAAAGTAGATTCATAACTGTATAAGCTGATAAGCCTGTGTTGTAAAGCAAGCACAGATTTTTGAATAAGTTTAACAGAACTTGATTTGAAAAAATGTATAGAATGCGCGTTTGACATTTTGACAAATCACATAACGCGGTCGGGCATATTTTAAGCCCACGTGGCTCTTAAAACACCTGCCCGTGTTGCAGAAGGGCCCGCGCCGCGCCCGCGCCTTCGCCGCAGCCGCGTGCGCCCGTGCCGACAAAATCACAACAAAAACATCACAAACGCGCATCGCTACACGGTATCGTAAAAGGTGCACGCGATTACTACAAAAACACAATAAACTTTCACATGTATGGTCCATTACCCGAATCAAATTACATTGAACAGCTGGTTACATCCTTAAATTCAAACAATGACATATCCAACTGTCCGACCGAACGAATAGATAATTCTATTCTCTTTTGTTCAAGATTTGCTTTCAAGCTTAAATTGCAGCTTTTAAAAGCTCTTGCTTATACTACTTAAACACGATATCATAACAGACACATACTTTTAATAGACAGCAGGGCAGGATATTCAAACTGGGAAATACAATGTTTGTTAAATGCATCGTCCCCTGTGACCCAAGGAAATGTCCTATTCACAGTGGAGTAATCCGGTATATTCGTGCAGTAGGTAATCGTAGAGGTTTTGCGGCGCACCCATACCTACCGCCCACCCCGCAGCCTTCAACCCCCGAATACGTAAGGGGGTGCACCGGGCCGAATCGAAGCCCGCTGTGAAATATTAATGATATTTTGTTATATTTCTTAGAAAAAACAAACTAATGCCGAGAAGTTTTAAAAGGAATAACAACATTATCGTAGTGACATATTCTGGCTTCCTGCTTCGTTATAACAACAAACTTTTTGTACTGCAGTGACTTTGAATTATTTCTTCCGATCCAACCCATCGTCTCACCGGTATCCTTTAGAGAAAAAAACTAAAGAAATTATGTGAACGGGGTAGATCCTCTTTAATCCGAGTATCGTCGCTGCATGACGTTCCCTCTGGGTCTGTGCTGTCTATAAGTAAGCAATTTAATGCAGTAGTGGTATTAAAATATTTTAATCTTATATTTTTTGTTTTTCTTTGTCAGGCAGGATTAAGCTTTGGTGTAAAATGAAACGATAAATCTACCTACACGACAAGTCTACAATGAGGGAAGAGTGTCGCTCCGTAGAGTCTGTCACTTTATGAACCAAAGAAATGTTTATGATTTAGGCTGACGAAAGTAAAATTAATATTAATTTTTATGTCGGACACTGAACTTTGATCGTGGGACATATGATTGAACCGCCGGGGATGGAGACAAAGGGCCCAGTGTCGGAACTCGGAACAACTATAAATCAACCAAAGCGGTACTCTTTTGATATTAACCTCTATTGTTTTGTAATGAATGAGTACCGAGTTAAGTTTACCAAAAGATGTTTGTTACAAGCCAGGAACTCAAGTAAGTACCTAACCTACTTAAACAATTAATTTATGTTACTGATAATAAACCAGGTCCAAGAGTTGTCTTTTATTTGTGTCACCTAATTAAATCGCATTTAATAAGTTTAACAGTAATAACATGCACCTTTTATATTAAGTTCAATTACATAAACTCAGTAGCTAATCAACAGGGTTGAAATACGTACCAGATAATGCCGTTTAGCTCTCGAGATGAATGAAAACGTAAAGCTGATACCTAATATCTGAAGCAACTCTAGTGATAAGCAACTGGTATGCAACACCACTGTCCTATTTTCACTGTTATCTGTTTACACGAATAAGCTTCACTTTCGTAAGTTTAACTGCACACGTGCCAAGTTTATTTCAAAGGAACGATGCCTTAGGTTAATTTTGGAACCAGGTTTTGATACATTTCATTAACTAAGTATTCCAAATGTTGCGTTGAGGAATGTATGTTTATGAAAGTGAAGTAAGTATACCTAGGTACCTGTTTCATGTTTATATATTCTGAAGAAAATTTTAGATACAACTCTTGAAAAGCCATAGCTGACAATCCAAACGAAATCAATATATCAAAATTAACAAGAATTAAACAGGGGGAATTTTTTATCACCTGCAAAAATTGCATATGTGAATATTTGTCATATAGAACAAAAAAATTGAGATATGTCATTACCATGAATATATAAAAAAAATCGATGGTCATCACCATGTCATCACTAAGTTTTCTCAAAAAAGTCTTCATCGCCGGGTACACTACACACATTGCACCTCTTCCCGCAACTTCCCCGCGCTTCACCTGCTTATCATTTCACTGATTAAAATAACTTAATTCACAAGTCTCAAAATGCCGTGCTGCATCTCGTGTGGTGTGCTGTCCCCTGGGTTCCCGTTTGAAGAAATCGAAAATCCCTTCTTCTACCCCACGGGTAGTCCGGCCTGCCGTAACCTTGTGCGTGGAACGGTCTGTGTGGTTGCTCTGATTCGCGGCTAGGATGGGTTTCCCGAGATGGGGTGTGGCAGTTTATTCCCGGGTTTATTCGTCGGGTGCGACGGGAAAACATTTTGAATAGGCAGAGTGAAAAGTCTTTCGCGAAACTAAACTCAAATTAGAATTGTAAGTAAAACTATAATTCAAGCACTTTTTCAACTTACGAATTTTCTTAAATTTTTAGACAACTACCATAGAATTATTACGACAACTATTGTCATGATTTCTTTTTTTTAGAAAAACGGTTCCATATTAGAAACTACAATTCTCTGCCTGGGGTGCATAGTGAGTGCAAATCTTGTGGTGCAAACGCACTTAGAATAGCCACAATTTTCTTTTTTTTTTTTACCCGATAAAATATTTTAAATTGAATATTTTACATCTCTATTTTCAGGAATGGAATTGGTAGAGAAATTCCCATTAACTGTTTTTTTTTGCAGGTGATAAAAAAGTCTCCCGGTTTAAGAATGAAATAAAACATTTGTTATCAACAAATATAGTGGCATTCTTCTGTATATGAATGAAGAAGTAAAGTACCTAGGTATTTTTCACAACATTATATACAAATATTTGGGCAGGATCAAGCCATCTGTTCGAAAAGCCGACACTTTCTCAAGGCTCAGTACGTGACATCCGTTTAATATCGAGGCGTTGAGCAAATCAAAATTGTCTCACGCATCGAACGGTGTCGCTACAACTGAATATTCTTAGGTATTGTTGACAAAGATCGTATTCTTTGGTACAGTTAAAATGCGCTAATGAATATGAGAGTTTACTAAAACAAACTAGCGTTTAAGACAAGTCTAAGAATATCAATGCAGCGCGTTTAGCTTGATACTGTCCACGGAGTTACAATTTATACACTGTTTCTGGGTATTTAAGCACATTAATTCTAAGTTCGTGAACACTAATGCTTTATGCACGATTAGAAACTCATTAAAATGCTAACAACGGACAATATTGTGACAATGTATTTTGCACTTTACTACGAAGAAATATAATATGTTATTATAATTAACTACTTTACCAGTAAATAGTGACATGGAATCAGCTGGATTATGAATTTAACATTGGGTTTGAAGTGGTTGCTATTTGATAGTTTATATATATAGTGTCTGTACCTAGGTATATCAGAACAATCATTATCGTTTGTAAAATGCCTAGCTAATATTATTTACTTAAATAAGTAACGCATGAAACGAATCTATCACAATGAGTCGATATTTTATAAATGGCTTTATTACAATCAGTACATTTAATTGAAAGCCCCGTTTAAAAGTTAAATCTCCATTAACGATTACTGCTGGTTCAGCTACCGTAACTAATTGTCAGAGGAATGTTTGCTTAGTCACAAGATTCAAATGTTTCAGTTTTGGAAAACCTTTAAGCATAGTTAATTAGTACTACTGTACGTAGTATTTATATACTCTGAGGTACTACTAATGTTTGTTCCCCATCAAAGTTCGACTATTAAAATTTCTTTTTTCACTCCCTGGCCTCAATCATCAAACTTTAAAATCTTTAAGCCCATGCTTACTTTTCCTTATATTTTTTGAGATCAAAAAATTTTTGAAAAAAGGAAAATATTGCTTTAATTTAGTTTCAAAAGTTTTCCGCTAGAGGCGCTGTTCCAATTCTTATGTTTACACTTAAACTTATAAATGTATATTTGTTAAGGATTTTTTTGGAAATTACTCTGATATATTATATGATAGATAGATGCGCCTATAAAATGTATATCTTTTTAAATCGTTTAGTTTATGAAATTGTAGTAGAATACAACATTGCCAATGTTATCTTTATAGTTATTGGTGATCGTGTCGGCGTGTTATGTTTTGCTGATAATACGTTAGTAACAACAAACGAATCGCGCTGGTTAGTTTTATTGGCAAACATAAATATCTGCACAACGTGCACAACTTATGATTGAATCTTTTTTATTTTCATGGAGTAGAAGTTGTTAGCAACCGTCACAGTCCGCGTAAAATAAAGTGGGTTGAAAGTTTTACAACGTACCTATGAGATATTCTAAGACCAAAAAATAAAACCGACTCAAAAACGGTTTTGCACTAAAAGCAAATCATGCACATTGCGTCAACTTAAGGAAAATCAGGAATTGACTAATAGTATTTTAATAACTTTGTCCTAATACCTAGTAATTTCCACAAAATTAAACGAAACTTTATCGGGAATCTACAAACGTAAAAAAATCAAATTAACACATAATAATAAAAAATATCAATTCTAGATATGTTTAATATTAAACTAAAGTTGCGCTATAATAAATATATATATTGGAATTATTTTTAACAATAAGCCGCCGCTATTCGGTCACTGACTTTAATTAATTACGACTACCAATTAAAGCTGGAGCAGACCCTTTTGAAACGTTTACACGCAGCGTTATGCTTGGAATGTCGACCCCTCTTTGATATCTTCAAATGGAATAGACATACATATTTTCTGTCTCCAATATCGTTGAGAAATAATCTAGGAATGTTCGTAGTTCGTGTAGTGACAAAAACAATATTTATATGTGTATTTGGTTGCATTACCAATTATTTGAAACCTTTGTACCTACTTATGTAGTTATTGGTTCGAAATCGAAATTGAGAGAGAGGGCTCTTGTGATGCTCTTAATCATTTAATATTATTTTCATCAATTTTGGCATGAGCTCAATTTAGTATTGAGCTCACTACCGTGTACGAAAGATAACCAATCGTAAACCGAAATAGATGTGATCGGTAATTTCAAACATTATGTACGTAGCAGAGTGGCGCAGTGGAAGCGTGCTGGGCCCATAACCCAGAGGTCCGTGGATCGAAACCACGCTCTGCTAAATATCTTTTTAAGTTTTTTTTTTTCTATAAAAACTTTTACCTTTATTAAAACGATTGCGTGTGTAACAATAAAAATATTTTCAAATAGGATTTATGATCGCATGGGGCTATACCACCGGTTGTAAACTAATATTGTCTTCTTCACCCCAGGTTGAATGATGATGATGACCGGACACTCCCTTACTTTACTGTTCCTACGAGGGAGGGACGAACCCTCATACTGCAGTATAGGGGTAGGTGAATAATAGTCTATACATAAAAGGTGAACCAAATGTTACGTAACTATTAAAACTATAATCAAATTGCATATAATCACGGATGATGATACACTTTTGAACCGATTATCAAACTTATGCATTCTATAAACAATGATAAAGTTAATGATGCAAGTATGAATGTAATCGTTTGTGACATCATCAGGCTAGAAATCATGAATTCTGGGTGGTTCGAAAATGATATAATTGCAGCAGTAACATGTAGAATATACCGAATATAATATTATTGGCCATTCAGTAAATAAATATAACTATAATCCTACTATAATTATATAGTTACGATTTAACATCTCGTTTAGTTTCGTGACTATCCACGACGAGAAAGAGCCAAAAAATGTGTAGGTCATAAATTGATTTATTGGAGAAACTTATTATGACTTTTTCAAATTATAAAATGTTTATTCGTCAAATTATGTACTTTACAACTGCAGGAACCTGAAATTATTTTCGCTGCGATTATTGGTTCAAAAGAAAAAGTTTATTTATCACAAGGACAAAGTTTTTAATGCAAATATTGCAAATAAATTATGCACTAGACTAGGTACCTAATAATATTTTATAAATAAAATACCTGTTACTCGTTATCTTTCAAAGCACGTTTTAGATATATTTTAATGCTTTAAAGACCGTTTCAAATTTTTTTGCCCGACTTTGGTACGACACGGAAGTTCCTGAATATATTATCATAATTCATATTAATGAGTAGATAGATGAAACTATCTTCCTTCACAGTTAGTCAATTAATATAAACTAATACCACAGCACAGATATTAGTACTGGTATTAGTTCAGTACTAACTTACAATAAATCATCTATGAGAACTGGACCAGGGATATAATCACATAATATATATTGAATTATGGGAAACAACTTCTACGAATACGTACTTACTGACAATCTGTCAGACATTAAATCCATATAGGGTCCAGTCAGAGAAAGTTAGGAGATCACGCGCGCGCTATACCATACCGTGATCATAAAGTATGAAGTTACTAGCAGATCTGGTAATAGGAATAAGCTGGTATAAAACTACATTATTGGGTTCAAATAGTTCACGTGTGCGTGGGTACAGAGGTCTACAGACGGACCGTTAATGTAATTCGATTAGTGTATAATACGGGCGAGTGGTCGGCCACTAAGATGGAATGATCATTGAACTGGAAATTAGCGAACAGTCCGCTAGTAACGTCGATTTGGTCCGAACATCTCGTAATTTCTTAATTGTTGATTTCTCGGTAAACTACTCAGACCTGACCATTCCGGGGACCACCCGGGTCGTGGTCGTGTAACTCTTATTCGTATCGGTTAACTCAAATTGCTTTGAATAATGTAGGTACGCGTACGTATTGTTATGAACGTCGTGAAGTGTAGTGTAATAATGTAGAATTGTCAACTATCTGTTCCCTCACACTTTACCGGCGAGTTTATCACACTATTCATTGAAGTAAAACAATTACTCGTGACTTATTTGCATAAGAATAGGCTCTATCTGTATTCATTTTAAATGTTAAATGGGTGATGTTGCTGGTTATCTGACAGAACACCAATAAATCTTTTCATGGCCGTAAATATTCTTTTTATACACAACGTCAATTAACGTAACCGCTTACTCAGTAGTTCAAAAATAATCAATTTACTATTTATCTTCGTTAAAAAGTACTTGTGGTGTGGAACATTTATTAAATAAATTAAATCTTGACTATACGGGTTCAGTTCTTGACAAGATCTTTAGTCCATCAATTGTAGGTAATTGTTGTGAGAATAATAGGTATATGAGCATGCACATGCATTATGTAGTATGACGCGGTCATGGTATCACATGAACAATTAGGTAGTAGAATATTTTATTTTATCCCGAGTTATATTCTTTGTTATTCGTAGTATAAATAATCTATCCCTCCCTATACTGACTTTGTTGGGTCAGCTTCTAGACAGTTGACAATTTAGGGCTAAGTACATTTTTTAATGGTAAAAATGTAAATGATGTTTCCCAAATTTATGTTCATTGTTTATCCTGGAAATGAGCACACGGCTTGCGGCTTTGTTTGAACTGTGACGAAACCACGATGTGACGTCACATAGGTACGAATATAAGACACATGAATGACTCGCGTTGCGCAACCTACATGATTACATAGTGTAGTTCAGACACTGTTTTACAGCCTCATTAATAGTTTTAGGAAACAATAGGTATCAGAGTCAAACACGTACATGGAAGAAGGGATTGTTCCTCGATGAACACGTATAATTAAATTTTTTTTTTTACTATATTGGGCTATTCTTGGAAACGGGTAATCCTATTCCGATGGGAAGGAATTTAGATTAGCCGTTTCCGTGATTTGGCCAATATATTAATAGGTATCAAAAAGGTATGCTCTCGGGGCGGCCGCAAAGTACCCACGTACCCACCTACTTACATTAGTTTGCCTGTAAAGCCTTCAAATGCTCGCCAAATGTGTTGCAAGCTGAATGTGACGCGGACCAACCAATTAGTAGTATTTGGTCAAACCTCTTTATTTTATTACCTCTTAAGACAGTTAATGTGTGCCTCTGACCATATCTAATTTCAGATAAAACCAGGCTTGCCTTTTGCGTAGCCTGGCGTAAATTATAACTGTACAAATGAGTACGACACGAAGTGATGACTTTTGTATAAATTGCTGTCGATAAATTAAAGATCAAAATCCGAATGACAAATATTACTTACTTACTAGCTGTTCCTTAACATAGCTAGGTACCTTACTGCCGATTTATTTAAAAAAAAAAGTTATTTTAATGATTCAACTGCCAAATGATAGTTGATAAGAGGATAAATAATGGATATTATTTTCAATCCTCTGTTGTACGAAAAAAGTATTGATATTATAAGAAATTAGAAATCAATTTGAATAGAACATTAAAGGTACGAATCAATTACCGATCGCATCAAAATGAAGAATGTATAGATAGTGAAGAAGATACTTTTTTAAACATTCAATTAGAGTCAGGTTTAAGATTCAAAATTTTATGCAAAAGTGAACGTCATTTTTACAGCTTCGAAATTCGGTAAACCTCAAAACATTCTTCCTCAATAAGAATTATTTATTATATTATATTCATATAGATATTCGCTAACTACTTCATCAAGTAGTGTACCAACATAAAATATAACATAACTTCCTTCGTTCCGCTAATCTTTAATCAGTTATCGAGCTAAGTTATTGACTTACAAACAAACGCAAACATACGTTTTATTAGCGGGTCAACTGTTGCATTTGTAATAAATAAGTCAACCGTTACGTGCAACTAGATGAAATAAGTTATAGAGATTTCTAAAATGTTAGTGTAAGAGCAGGCGGTTGCAATATCTCATAAAATATTTACTTAGTTCAACACTCAAAGGTATTTACGGTTACGGTGCTCAGTGACAACTTAATTGGGTGAAGTGTCGGTGAAGTGAGCAGAGGAACGTCTTGACGAAGGGATCACGACTGCTGCAGCCCTACGACTATAAAAGCGATCTGTCAGCAATGTCAGCGAGTGGATCAATCACTATAATGATATGTTTACTCATGGATATAATCATAAGTGTAACGATTTTTAGTTTAGACTATGACGTGGCAAAGTTGCCTATAATTTTTCTAAATCATGACACAATCAAATATCATAATTTTTTGACTAAATTAACAATGTTCTTTTTTGTGACTGCGACTGCGACTGACTGGGAAATTTGTGATGACAACACAGTGCCCAAATTTATATGGTGTAGGCTTTTACCACTTGGGTAAACTCAGGCCATGGGTGCCCCCTCTGACGGAAACCCTAGATCCAGGCCTGCTGGGTAGAGTGGTGAACACTCTCTTCCCGGCGGGCCGGTCAAGACCCTCAGTCCACCCCCTGACGTCGTGGGAGTGGCATGACGAGATGGGGGTGACCGTACAGGAGCTAGATCGAGCCGTTGGCCGCTTGAAAGCCCGAAACACCGCACCAGGACCCGACGGTG
This sequence comes from Polyploca ridens, assembly GCA_951394255.1. Lineage (NCBI taxonomy): Eukaryota > Metazoa > Arthropoda > Insecta > Lepidoptera > Drepanidae > Polyploca > Polyploca ridens. The sequence goes on along the minus strand of OX596246.1, from coordinate 10,668,285 downwards.
TACCGGGTCGGGTGTGGGTATTGAGTCTGGCTGCCCTGGGGGACAGGCTGAGGCAGTTGTTCAACAGCTGCCTCCGTTATGCTAAGTTCCCCACGGCCTGGAAGGAGGCAAGTTTGGTCCTCTTGAAGAAGGAAGGCAGACCCGCAGATTCTCCCTCTGCCTACCGTCCCATATGCCTGTTGAACGAGGTGGGCAAGCTATTCGAGCGAATACTTGCCGCTCGTATCAACGGGCATCTGTCGTGCGTTGGTCCCGACCTGGCTAATAGCCAGTTCGGCTTCCGACGGGGGCGTTCGACCGTAGACGCGGTCTTGCGCGTCCGCTCTCTGTCGGAGCAGGCTGTGTCCCGGGGTGGAGTGGCGTTGGCGATAAGTCTCGATATCGTCAACGCCTTTAACTCTCTGCCATGGGACGCAATCAGGGGGGCTCTGGCATATCATCAGGTGCCCTCCTACCTGCAAGGCATAGTCAGGGACTACTTGCGCGACAGGTACATATTGTACATGGACCAAGACGGTAGGAGAATCCGGAGGGAGATCACGTGTGGGGTTCCACAGGGGTCAGTGTTGGGCCCGCTGCTGTGGAACCTAGCGTACGATGCGGTTCTGCGTGTCAATCTCCCCGCTGGTGTAAATGTCGTTTGCTATGCAGACGACACGTTGGTGGTCGCCAGTGGGGATACTTTCGAGGGGACCAAACAGCTCGCCGAGCTTGGGGTGGAAGTCGTCGTCGGCAAAATCCGCGAGTTGGGTTTAGAAATAGCGCCTCACAAGACCGAGGCGCTATGGTTCCATAAACTGCCTAAGAGCAGGGAACCACCCGACTCGTGCGTCCGAGTGGGTGAGTCGGAAGTCGGGGTGGGGCGGTACATGAAGTACCTGGGCCTCACCCTCGATAGTCGCTGGGGCTTCGAAGAGCACTTTGATCGCATAGTCCCCCGGATTGAGAGGGTGGCGGGTGCCATGCACAGACTGCTGCCCAATCTCGGGGGACCGAGAGAGGAAGTTCGCCGCCTCTATGCGGGGGTCATACGATCCGTAGCCCTTTACGGGGCGCCCGTATGGGCAAAGAGGCTGGCCATCCGACGCTGTAGAACGAAAGTCTACAGCGTCCAGCGTAAGATGGCCCTACGGATCGTACGGGGATATCGCACAATATCCTTTGAGGCGGCAACTGTTCTGGCTCGCTTTCCGCCGCTAGACATTCTGGCGGACATGGATGCGAGGGTTTATGACCGGATCCGCATCGTCCGCCAGAGTGGTGGAGGCGACCCAGAAGAGGCGATCAGACGGCAGGAGCGACTTATCGCATTCGCAACGTGGCGTGCAAGGCTCCGCGAGGGGCGGCATGCACGCAAACGCGTTGTCGAAGCAGTCCTGCCGGTCTTCGAGGCCTGGATGCAGCGACAAGGTGGACGACTCACCTACAGACTTACACAGATACTCACTGGGCATGGGTGCTTCGGTGATTATTTGTGTAGGATCGGACGTGAGGCGACGGCGGCTTGCTTCCATTGTGGTGGAAGCGGCCAGGACTCCGCATCGCACACGCTCGCTGTGTGCCCCGCGTGGGAACCCGAGCGGCGGAACCTGGTCGGCCAAATCGGTCGGAATCTCTCCCTGCCAGCAGTCGTGTCGGCGATGCTGAGCGGGGATACGGCGTGGAGGGCCGTGGCCTCCTTCTGTGAGACCGTAATGGTCCAGAAGGAGGCGGCTGAGCGGGATCGGGAGAGAGCCGATCCCGCCCGGAGACGACGCCGCCGAGGCGCAGCAGTGCCTCGTGGCGGCCCTCCTGCCCTGTAGCTGGGGCTAAAAATCACAGCTACGGTGTTCCCCTGCCTGTCGTAAAAGGCGACTAAACGGGGACCTTCGGGGTCGTGGGCAATCGGGGCGGGGGCCCTGAACGCCCAGAAGCGACCCCGAGGAGGACGATGAGTCGCTGTGGTCACGATTCATCGTGCGATAGCACCGCGAGGGTGCTGGGGGGAGGTATCAAACTTCCCCCGGGACGGGCTATCACAGCGCCGCGCGTGGAGGGGCGAGCAGGTACGCGATCTGCACGAGAGCCCGCCCCCCTCTGTAGCGTAGATGGCGACCACCGTGGGGTTTTAGCCGGTAAAAGTCCGGCATAACCTGGCCGCTCCCCCCAAGGCGGTCGGGTATCCTATGAGGATTTCCCCACGATAATAAAAAAAAAAAAAAAAAAAGGCTTTTACCACTTAAACTATGTGACTTGGATTTTTTTCTTTTGCTTACCAGAGCTGGTATAAACTAGCCTTTCGCCTGGTACCTACTTGACGTTGAGTATTGGGTCACCCTGCATAGTCCTCTCAGTATTGTTAAGATTATGTGAAAAATATAGAAATGAAATGAAATGAAATAATTTATTCATTCAAATAGGCCTTCACAGGCACTTATGAATAGTCAAACTCTAATACTCTAATGCACTAATGCACGGTTCGGAAGGTTGATTTTGCTGAACAAAACAGAACACAGAACTCTTCTTTTTCGCGGTGTCGTAGTTGGATAAAAGTAGGTAGGTACCCTAAATATTGACCAGGGTGATAATCTAAGTACCTGTAGGTACACCACATAGAAATATGTCCAGTAGATCTTGAGTTATAAGCGGACTTACAGACTTAAATACCGACGGACATACATACAGGCATAAATTCTAAAAATCATTAATTCTGCTTCAGTATCGATTACCCTCCATTATTATTTATTAGTCCCCTTCCCCTCCATTATTTTTTTCCCAGTAAAATTCCAATTACAGACATGACTTCTCTACAGACTTATTCTATAGACAGATGATGTGATTTTGAGGGATAAAGGAAAAAGTGATTACTTACATTTAGTCACAAAAACTTATGATGTTACGAGAAAAATAGCGCGCATACAATAAATAATATTACAGCAAGAACGACAGTAAATCACAACACGCATTTAGAATGTAAAAATGTATTTTGAGCACTGCTATCTACTATGCAAAGGTTTTAAGTTAAAATACGTCTGGATTTGAAATGAACTAAGTTAGTTGTACAAAAGTAATTAAGTGCTTTTTTATGGTATAAGTTTCGTTACAATTCCAATTTTAATAGGAGTAATTTTGAATAATAATAAATAAAGCAAAATGTAATAAAAAGTAAATTAAAATATACATATATAGTGACTCTTAAATATTATGGTATATATTACTACTAAATGTATGATGTACACATTTGATAATTAGGTAATTCTTATTTAAATTAAACCATGACAATGTACATTACTATAAATTGATGAAGAATTATAAGTATAAATAATTATCGGAATGAATTGAAATGTATTATAATAATTTATAAATTAATGTATTAATGTTAATGTAAAATTTTAATGTAGAATCTAAACGTAACTTGAATTTTAGCATGAAATAAAAGGCTTTTTATTTTTATTTATTATTTATTTAATTTTGAATAACACCAAATACAGAATTTCAACGAAAGCTATTCCAATATCAAATTGAATACGTTCTACAATCAAACGGTTATATTATAAATGCAGATAAAAGTTTATGTTTGGTAACTTACTTCACGGGTATGGTATGACTCATGGGTCCGAATAAAAAATGTGTTTGTGAAGTTGCCGCCTAACACTCTCTTCTTAGAATATGTGCTGGTGGGACCGCGGAAACATACAGAGACGTGCAAGCATTCGATATTGAGCGATTATTGAAACACACAATAGCCGAAATAGTGATATTAATATTTCTTAGTAAAATACTGGTTCTATAAAGACACCGGCAAAACGTGCTATCTACGCCCTAACTCACCAGAGAAATAGCATCTATAGGTATACTATAGTGTGACATTTGTAGGTACTAATTACCTATTTATTCTGTGGTCATATCAAAGTTATTCGAAATGAAAAGATAATTATAGCAACAAATGTTTAATTTTCAATTTCATGTCAATAACCGATATGTTTGTATGTGTAGACCTCCCACATGGTTGTCTCTACTCCGCAGTATCATCATCTATAACATGCCTACTCGCTGGCACTAAAACGTTCATTTGGGATAATTGCCCTCCATTCAACCGTGCGTGAACAACATAAATATTAACTACAACTTACATATGTAGATATTTTGTCGCTGTTTCATGTCTGAGATAAACTTTTTTAACAATATTTATTTTATCTCCTGCAGACAGTAATTCAAACGACAAAACATATACACCTTCTAGTACAAAATTAAGATTACAAACTGATAAAAAACTTTAACCTTTCAAATTAAAAATCATTCGAATCTCAAGCACAACCCCGCGGTGCACCATTCCAATGGATATTATCAACAATACATTGTTTGGACAGACAGCAACGCGTCTCCCATTTCAAGTTTTCTGGTCATGATAAATTAATTTATTGCCACTGTGGCATACAGGGGTTACTGTCAATAGGCGTGTTTTTTTTATTTAGGTTCACTTCAACAACCACTCGAAATATCCGTATCTAAGCAGTGTAGGGACAATTTGTTCACAGAGGAAATACCTAGTCAAGGGTTATATTTGCGGTTGCATTGTGTCGAGCTTAAAGTCTCATAAATCACATTCCCTGCACTCAAAGTCAGGAGCCGGAGAGTGCACCAGGTGGTCGAACCTATTTTTAGACGTGGTACTGTTTAGGCACCAATCATAAAATAAAATTTATTTTATTACTTTCATTCAAAATTGATGAATGGTCGTGAGTTTAAATATTAATAGTCAAAGTATTTTAGTTATTTACTCGTTTAGCTCACTGGGAATCGAAGTGTGACAAAACATAATGTAGCAATGAGCTTTTTTCCATGGAAGATGCCAGACAGCTGGCGAGTGGCGAGCATGTTCCGCGAAGCGTGATGGGTTTTTGTGAAGGCCTTATGTTCTGCACGAGCGTTTAAATTTCAGCAACGAAATTTAATCCGAGTAACACTACACTACTAAGAAGGTGATGACCTCTAAACGCAAAATGATTCTAATACACACCTACACCTGAATTTGAGTGCACTAGTCTAGACAAAGGAATAATTTGTTTAGTGATTTGCACACAGACCATTGTTTTGTAGATAGAACTATCTAATGAGGTACTTAATAGGTATATCCTAATATGGTACCTCTGAATGTGTGTTACAAAATTAAAAAACATAAATCTACGGTAGGCTCTACAGGATAATATCAACGAACGATATACGAGCACCATGTGTTTGGATTTAATAAACACAAACGCGATAAATTATTTTGAAATGCCGCCTGGTTTGGATTTTCCGAGTGCTGCGCAACATTCGATGGAATGCGGCAATTATACTAGCTGGGACGCTATACTTATCCTAATTGTACGATGTTGTGCGCATTACCAATAATAATGGAGAGTACCGAAGCCGCTCCTGTTCTGTTCATTAGAGGCATCATTAAGTACCTGCGGGCCGGCTGCCCCCGCTGGGACCGCACTTCCGGTCAAACGCTTCAGTTGGGCAGTTCCTCGCTTGCGCAACATCCGTTCGCAATCACAAATTACGCACATAAATTAAAAGTTTAATGAGTGAACTTTGATTTTTGACAGGAAGTTCCTTTAAAAAGTTCGGCCTATAAAATAATATATTATTAATATAACTACCATGATATGTATAATACCTAATTACTTATAACCTATTATGAAATACATAATACAATTACTAGGTACTACCTTGCCGTCAATCGGAAGAAGCGGCAGACTTGAGGAAATTTTCTACATATAGATTGAAATTTGTACATATTTATTGTTGATAGATGATTATTTAGATATTACTAGAAAATAAAAGATAATAAGTCATCCGTAAAAAATCGAAAAGGTAAATTAAAATGTTCCGCAGGTTTTTTCGGTTACTTCAAAACAGTGCCTCGATTTCTCACTTATTTAAAGATTCAGTCAGATTATATATACATTTTAGTTTCTGATGTGTACTCAGTAGAAGCACAGAGGATTTAAGTAGAGGTGTCACTGAAGATACTTACGCATAATCATTAATGAACTGTCTATAACATTGAATTAAATATTTCAATCGTAATATTTGTATATAGAACCGATAGTTTAAAACATCCAAATCGGCTAAGATACAAAAACAAAAGCAAAATATAAAAACATACGCGTCAAATATAGAACCTCCAGTTTTTATAGAATCGGTCAAAAATTTATAAACGTGCGTCGCGTCACATACACACGAGCGTACAATACATTTGAGGCTACAATGATTCATTTGCCAAGTTATTTTAATGAAGATATAGTTTTTTTTTGAAAGATTGAATCAGTTACTAGATAACATTCAAGTTATAACACATCTCTATGTGTAAAACTCATCTTTATGAAACCGTAGAGTAATCTACCATACAAACATACGTTAGTAGCTTTATTACATAGAAAGTTATTTAATTGTAGTGACTGATCCCGCCCGATTGGACTACATCGTCTCTAGCTAACTCCAGACACAACCAACGATATGGTGACAAAGGTTTTGTCTGTCATCGGTCCGATCCAATGTGATGTGTGTGAAGTAATTTTGTTCCAATATAGTTCGGTGCAGGCGCAGTAATGTAAGATCCCGACGCGCTCTGAGGAATGTGCCGTAAAACATCGATTGTGCTCGTGTGTCAGTGAGCTTGCTATGCTGTCTGACAGCGTCGCCGCCCTCCATAATCGAATCAATCATCAGGTTCACCTACCTCGATTTAATTAACAATGTTTTAACATTATACTATTTTTTAGTCTCTACATCTGATGGTAAGTGACTTCTTGTTTTGCTAATTTCATGAAATTCTATGGTCGTCTCTAAGATATTCTCTCAAAGATATTCAATTTGACCTCCAAATTAGCTTCTTAGCACTAACTATAAAATATGACATGTTGAAAAATGAAGATTTTTATCTAAATAAATCCTTTTCAAAGCTTTTTTTTGTAGGAATTGAAAACTGACATAGAATTGTAATGTTATTGCTTTTTCAATAGCGCTTTACACGTTTTACTTTATTGCGAACGGTAGAGCAGCATTCAAAGTATAATTTATCTAAGTCGATAAATTCGTGTTGTTTTTGTCCATTGAAATGAAATGGTATCTCGAATTGCAAGCAGCGGTGCGAGACCGTTTCTCTCCACTTCACCAGCGTCTCACCAGCGCGGTGTCATAGCTCGCCATGCCGTCGCATTGAGGCTTGAGATACGATACCTACTATAAAGAAAATATGCAATAAAAATAAAAGCACAATTCCACGCAAAAAGCTTGAAATCACAGATCATGAGTACTGACTGTGACGAACAAAAATATTAGGTTACATATTTATACATATTTTTTTCATACTAGTATAGTATTAGGTAGATGGATAAAGATCTTATAAAATTCCTCGGAAACGCGGGGTGGTAAATATTTTTAATCAGAGATTGTACCTACTAGTTTTAATTAATAAGTTCACAACCATTCTTGCAAAAGATGTTACTACCTCTTTCCGAAATTCCAAAGCTACAATAATGCAAGAAGATACTTTAACTGTGCCCTAATCGATTTTATACGGTTTTAAAATGTGTACAAACACCCTGTTGTTTATGCATTCAGTGAAAACAGCCTCGTATTTATGTATATATCTGTATTTAGGGCGCTTTAGGTATGTAGGTTCGTATACGATGAATATTAATTAGTGTTGTATGTATGTTGAGTGATAATTAGATTAAAAGTACAAAATGTTTGGTTACATTGTTTTATGAGGCACCTACCTACTTACGTCGAAAATGGAGGTCGGTTGGGAGGTTAAAATAATTATAATATCTTAGTTCAATGTGTATAATCCGGCACAATGGTTTCAAACAATAAATAGTCCCTATATATAGCTGGTGGGATCATTATCAATGGGATTCAAAGGAACCGCCGCTGAAAGGTTTTATTGTTCATCGGGAGGCGCACACGCAGACCCATATGTTCCTAATTAACTTATAAATTGTAGATAGATAAGACACGAACGAATGCACCGACATAATCGCTTCATTCAATTAAATTGTATTTGCTCGATATATCTCCGCAAAGGCATTTCAAAACGGAATTTGTTATATAAATTCATTTGATTAAAGTATAACAACGACTAAAGCTTTCGTAGCTGTTCATAGATACTTTACGGCGTAATGTCAGCTATGTAGAGCCATTTACGCAGCAGTAACTAAGCTCTAGCTTATCATATATGTCCCCACTGCTAAGACTTATATTTTTCAGGCTGATAAGTAGACAGGTGGTCCACCAGGGGACCGACCGTCATCGTGGACATGAGGATTACCAAAGATTGACAATATCTAAAAAGTCTGGCTCTAAGCACCAACGTGCTTGGCGAAAAATAAATTTTCAACTTTTTTCGAATTTTCTACATCTAAGGCACAATTTAAGGTGTTACAAGATGATCGCCAGTGGCTTACCCTTGCCTTCATCATGAGGAAAATTACAATAAGATAGAGACTATGCTATTCTGTATTAGGCCTACTCAAGTCGCCGAATAAAAAATGAACCAAATCTACCTATCTATCTACTATCACAAAACTGTAACAGAAGTGTGTATTATTGAAGATAATTACAATTACGCACGCACAAAAATGTGCTAAGTGTCTCGCTACATTTTTTTATTAGAGTGAAGTACGACCTTAATTACTAAATGAGGTGACAATGAACTTGACGTGATATTTGCTTGCAGAGGCGTGGGGCCGAGACCGGAGCGGCACCGGGCGACCCGGTCCACGGCGACCCGGAGCCGTGGGCGGTGCACTTGTTCTTGCGCAACTATTTGGGAAGCTAGGGTCCGCTTATGCACATGCGACAATGCTACGAGTTCGCCTTAACACATTAGCATTCTACCGTTACCTCAACTAGGTACTTACTTGCCAAGGTAATCTAACGAAACGATGTCACACGCTTGTCATACGTTACAATAGAGACACTGCTACACTACCACTATATTGACAGTTCAATTAATGAAATAGGTGCACATATGGCATGGGGACGTGCACTGCATACATTATAGTTTCTGTAATAAATGCACACTTAGCTGTAAAGGAGAACCGAACAAATCGAGGACACAATTATAAGTAAAAACGAATCTTTGTGATAGCATTTTACTCAAATTCTAATTAGGTAGAGACATATACCTACAATTCAATATTGAAATCAGTACATTAAAAAACTGTTTGAACAATACAGCGTCATAAATTGCTTACATGTTTTGATAATTTACATACCTACTACCTATGACCTAGTGCTTAAAAGTATGTAGGTAGTATTTTGGAAAGTTTCGCAAAGTTAAGAATATATTTCAGAATTACTAGATGTCTGGGATGTACCCTCGGGAATCCTTCAGCATCGCATAACTAGAATAGATAGCTCAAAATTGATCATATTTGGTGTATTGCGGTGATCAATTCTACGTCAATTGATTTATAAACTGCGACACCGATATAGGTATAATGGTATAGATAGACTAATGCATATAAAATACACTATTCCACTGATTCACAAGATAGGTCCTGCATGCAATAAAAAACCTTCATAAGCAATTATAAAAGGTTATGGAGCTGAAACTCCAATTAACGATTTGGATTAGTTAACTGGGTCGCGATAAGTGAGAATGTATACTATAAAATAATAAAAAAGACTTTTACATATATTCAGATTCAAATCAGGTTTTCATTTCGTTCACTAAGAAAGTACTACTTGTGTACTACTAGGTATAACAAGTTTGAGTCTAAGTAAATGACTCTATATATCAAACCACAAATTTTAATGACAGAGTATGAAAATATGGCGGAATATCTACCCACCTATAAATTGATACTAACTTACTCACATAAAAAAATATTTAAACACGTTTAGAAATGATAGTTTCGATTTGTAGGTCTTCGGCCAATGTCAAAGTCTTGATATCTTCTATTAACTTCAACACTTTGTAGCTTCAGGTGTGGCAGATAGGGCAATAGACTTTTTATAACTTGATAACAATTGCAATACTATTCGGTAAGTAATATAATAATAAAAAAAATTACAGCTTCAATTACACAAAACGATTGCTTTTAAAATACCTGAAGTATCAATTGTAGCGGACCACTCACTCTGCATGTTGGTGCAGGAGGCTCATATCCCCAAAGACAGTTCCAAGGCATTTTACTTCATTATAAATTTGTTATGTCAACAAAAATAATTAAAACACACACATATCACTAATATCAATAAGTCTCTCTATTTGTTTTTTTATCTCTACTTTTATGAGTTTATTATCGAAAGGGTCTGTTCACATGTAATTAATATCCAGCATAGTACATTATTGTTTTATCGAAAGCTTATGTGCATTGATAGTCTTTCATGATTGTGCGGGCGGGCGGCCGCTTGCACAGGCGCCATGAGACTGAGCCGGGCTCGCGGCACAGCACAGCTGATCCGCTCTCATCATATGCAGACCATGATATGTAGCAGCATTCGGCAATCACAGCCATCACACTAAAGCACAAGTGACAAATCTAACCGAAACACCGGAAACTAAACGCAGGTACCAGCAAAAGCTGACCAATTTGGCACTTCCGTCACGAGCCTTTCATAAATAATGTTGTATTATACTTTTGGTCCGTAACCCATTGTGCAACTTTGAAAGATACTTTGTGAATGATTTTTGATTTATTTTTATGTTGAAACATTTTTACTTTCCGCTATTACCCATCATCTTAGCGCACCAAGGTAATACGCAAGTCCATCAAAGTATACCCACATAAACTAAAAATTTAATCGACTCATAAATACTTACTATAAAGGTATGGTAAAGGTCTGTGATGCGTTTTATGGTATCACTACATTTTATGGACTTGACATTAACACGCATACGACACTCTAAATCCATTAAAACAGATCTCGGGAAGGCTACCAGCATTAACACATAACGATTGTCCTACTATAACTTTCCAATTGGTGAAGAGTCATCCAACCGTCACTTATGATATTTGTAATGGGTTCATTGACTATTCATATCTATGAATTCTTCCTATTAAAAAAGAGCGTGAGAAAACATCCTCACGTGGTATCGCTCGCAGGAAAATTGCAGCAACAGGATGTTAAACAAAATAAAAATAAAAAAATATTTTAATTAAGTATTCAGTTTAAGCCCTGACAAAAACGTTACAGTTGACTCTACCTAGTTTTTATTATGTCGTACCTAGTTGTTTATAGAAAATAAATCAAAATAATACCTAATCTAGATAAACATAATTGGTTTGTTAATTGATAGGTAGGTACCTATTTTATTAATCTCACTTAGATTAAGTAAAAAGGAAAGTTTGAAATGGAACGAACCTGTAGTATTATTTGCACAGGCGGACTGACCATAAGTGGTCGTTGACGGTCGCGCGACCAAGGGCAGTTCCAGGGCATTATTTTGATGTTATGATCAGTCTGTTATTACCACACTCCATGTAATTTTGACACTTTATCACTATCGCAAAACCCTTAAATTCAAAACATTTTAGAGAAGTTATGGTTATAAACTCATAATAATATAATATGATACCTAAAACGGAAGCAAAGACGTGGTTTCGCTTTCATTAAATATGTTGCACGTTACTGGTATTATAATTAGCGCGGAATAAAATGTACGATGTGCGTGCAACAGGATGAAGGAGCGCACGCATGCGTGCGGACAGCAGGGCGCGCGCCTCGGGACTAGGCTGTCAGCCAGTCTTCCCTGAGCCCGATTCTCCAGGATAGATATAATAATATAGTCACAAATGCTCCCGACTTTCGGGCACACGCCCCCCGCTATGCCACGGATCGTGGATTCGTATATACCTAGGATAGAAAGGACGAGTAGGTAAGATACATACAGTACAATTTCAAACATGCGAAAGATATTGTGTTAAAATCTATTACTATATCATATAATATTAATTAATATTTAATATAATGTAATAAAGCGAAAGAGTTTTTTTGTTTGTTTAAACGTGCTAATCTCTGGAACTAGCAGTCGGATTCGAAAAATTCTTTCACTATAGGCTTTTTATTACGGGAACGCGGGTGAAACCGCGCGAGACAGCTAGTACGTAATAATGTAAAAGTAGATCTAACTCATCGAGGAACAATTGCTCGATGATCTTACTAGACTTATGTTTGCTCTTTAGAACAAGGGATCCTATTTATTATACTAATAATTATGAACCATTATATAAGATAAATGTAGGGAAGTGTTGGCTAATGGAATGCACAAACTTGTGTATAGTTTTTTTTTATCTATTACTCATATCATAAAGTTGTAATTATGAATTCATAAATAGTACTTACTCTAAGTATGTGTATAAAACATATTTTATTCACGTGCCTCTTTAGTAAAATTTCAATAAGTTTTATTATAGTACACACACCGTAGTCAAAATATGTGGCTTGGCCGTTTCACTACTACAAGTATTACAGAAAAGTAATTAACAGTGAATAAATTTTTCACCTTACGCCCATGTGACGGTAGCGAAACGGCCAAGCTACATATTTTGACTAAGGTGTAGAGTTTGTAAAGTAAGGGCTTGTAGAATTAGGGCGTTTAGAGTTATAAGCTTGGCTCTACATGAGATCTGATAACTTTTTGACAGTGAGAGCCATACGGTCTCGCCTTAGCAAAATCTTACATTTTATGTTCATGGTATGATAACTTCTTTTATGCATCAGTTTCATAAACTACTATTTTAACTAACACACACCACCCCTGCTCTAACACCTTACATACCATACATATACATTTGTAACGATGCGACCTCTCCTATTTCAATTATTGCTTCTGGTCACAAACACTTTTTCCAAAATATTGTTCTAATTTTTGAATTCTCATTTGAAGAATGTCCCATCAGACATTCATTCAATTCGTACTGAGAATCAACTTATAATGTGTGGACCTGTTTTAAAGTGAAATAAACAAACAATGGTGCCGATTCTGTTGTAAATCGCACTAAACTAATTTTAGTCACATCTCATCTCTTTCTTACGAACATGATTGAAAAAGGATAGAACATTATTTTAACTTTAATTTTAACTTAAAATATGTTCTATCCTTTCTAACACGCTTTTATTAGCTTCACCTGTATGTATGTATCTATGTATGTATGTATGTATGAATGTATGTAAAGGAATCTTCGAACGTAATTTTCATCGACTTCCAGACGTCAGATTAAACTGAAATTTTGCACACTTATCAAGTACCGATGACAATACAATAATTTGGTACCATCGAGCTGATCTGATGATGGATCCGGAAGGTAGGCACTGGAACTCCATAACGGAGCAACGTTTCCTAGCCGTGTTTGGGCTTTTTGGAATTGTCATGAAATTAACTTTGACCATGTATGGTTTTCAGGGTCTGATGATGGAGTAGGAGAGTAAGCACTGGAACTCCATAATGGAGCAACGTTTCCTAGCCGTGTTTGGGCTTGTTGGAATTGTCATGAAATGAACTTTGACCATGTATGGTTTTCAGGGTCTGATGATGGAGTAGGAGAGTAAGCACTGGAACTCCATAGTGGAGCATCGTATACTAGCCGTGTTTGGGCTTGTTGGAATTATCTTGAGATGAACTTTGACCATGTATGGTTTTCAGGGTCTGATGATGGAGTAGGAGAGTAAGCACTGGAACTCCATAGTGGAGCATCGTATACTAGCCGTGTTTGGGTTTGTTGGAATTGTCGTGAGATGAACTTGGACCATGTATAGTTTTCAGGGTCTGATGATGGAGTAGGAGGGTAGGCACTGGAACTCCATAACGGACCAACGTTTCCTAGGCGTGTTTGGGCTTGTTGGAATTGTCGTAAGATGAACTTTGACCTTATATGGTTTTCAGGGTCTGATGATGGAGTAGGAGGGTTAGCACTGAAACTCCATAGTGGAGCATCGTATCCTAGCCGTGTTTGGGGTTGTTGGAAATGTCGTGAGATGAATTTTGACCATGTGTAGTTTTCAGGGTCTGATGATGAAGTCGGAGGGTTGGCACTGGAACCCCATAGCGGAGCATCGTATTCTAGCCGTGTTTGGGCGTATTGTAATCGTATTATGTACATTTTGGCCAAATATGGTTTTCTGAGTCTGTTGGTGGAGTCAAAGAGTAGGCACTGAAGCTAAATATTCATTATTAATGTGAAATAAATTGATATTGGGTGAAAATATGGTATAAGTAACATAATAAAATGGTATGAATAATTTATGTTGACTAATAATAAAAAATAAATTACAGTTTAAAAAAACTAAAAAAACACGCTTTAAAAAGCCCTGCACTAAAAAGTGTTAAATAATTATAAAATTGATCCTAAATATATTCTGTCTATCCCGTAAGGGCCTAAATGTAAGCAATTTTTGTAATTAAGTTCAATATTTGAATGAAAAGCGTGGGGCGCTTTTCATTTTGTAATTTACGATATTTCAGTAATAATATATTTAATATGTCCCAGTAACACATTTCACGTTTTTCATGTGATATTACCGTGCACCTAACATAAAGAATTAACATACTAGAACCCAGCTGGGATAAGTTCCTTGGTTTCATATCAGCACATCCCTGTGTCACAAATGTTGTCTCTCAGTATTAATACCTACTTATCTAAATTTTTAGAATTCTTGCGTGTTTTATATCGTATTTGTCTTCTCATTCTTCTTTATTTTACGGAATAAACTTTATGGAAGACAGTCTTACTTTTCTTTATCTTCAACTACATTATTTACTATCTTGAATGCTGCGGTCGTAGGCTGATAGCCAAAGCCTACCTACGTGATACATTTTCATCGGGGGTTTGCCCGGTATCTAGCAATAATTTGAAGAAGCCGTTTCAATACTATACATCTGAATCCGGATTTCCTGGTATCCCGAAATTTATTTAAAAAAATATATATTAAGAAGACGCTTCATTGCCAAAAATTAACTTTAGGTAAATATGCATCATAACATCATCATCATATCAGCCTAGGGATGTCCACTGCTGAACATAGGTCTCCCCCATTAACTTCCACTTCGAAAGGTTTTTGGCCGCTAGCTTCCAGCGGCGCCTAGCGATTTTTACAAGGTCATCGGTCCACCTGGAGGGAAGTCGTCCCAAACGGCGCTTTCCAGTACGTGGTCGCCACTCGACAACCTTCCTTCCCCATCGGGTACCGGTTCTTCGAGCGATGTGACCTGGCCATTACCACTTCAGCTTACTAACTCTACGAGCTATATCGATAGTTTTTGTTCTCCTACAAATTTCTCGTTTCAGAATTCAGACCCTGTCACGTAGAGAGATTCCGAGCACAGCTTGTTCCATAGCGCAGCATATGAATATTAGACATAATCAATCAATCAATATCATTGTGCATAATGTAGTGAAGCAGAAGTGTTCGTGGTGTAGCGTGGTGTGTGTCTTTATCGATCGGCAAAGGGGTACGAACTTTTTTGTATGGGAGCTGGCATAGCCACCCGCCGCCATTTTGATTTTTTTTCAATGTCGCGGCGCACGGTGTAAGTGATATATTTGGGTAGAGGACACTTATACAAACAAAAAATGTTAAGCAATATGGTGACCTAAAGTGTCACATTTCCGAGATATTTGGAGGTAAAGATCGCCATATGAGAATTACGACAATCATTAAAAATGAACTTATTACGTGTTTATATGCATTAGATTGTATTCAAATAATAGTTCCCAGGTTGATTTAACTATTTATTAGAATATAGTAAACATGGAGCACGAAAAAACAATATTCATTAATTGGTTACCTACTAAACCGCATCGCAATATTCGCAATGAAACACAATGTTGTCAAGTAGCTCGGATCGTAGTGGTTAACTTGTTTTCCATGTCGCCGTTATTAACCAAAAATGACAATACTTGTCTTAAAATATCATGTTACCGAGATATTGGAATATCGATGTATATATAATATGAGACGAATGACAATAGTTTAATGTTGATAAAGTACAATTTATGTTCTTGTTTTTAAGCAATAATGGTCAAATAATAGTGCATCACGGTTTTAAAAATAAAATAAAACACATAATAGAAACAAGCCGTGACCTCAAACCTTTAAATAAAAGGTTTTTTTACACTACTTAGGTAGCAAACAAACATACGGCCCGCCTAATTGTATGCGAAGAAAGCTCCCGTGAGACCGCATAGTTCGAAACTATTTAGGTTCCAATGTGTGAGGATGGACTTCCCGTCAATGGCGAGACTAGCGATGGTAGAAGGTAGCCGTAGGCATCATGTTAAACAATTCTACAGAACACTGTCTGTTGTACAAGCGGTAGAACACACATAAGGAGGCAAAGTCTCTCCTCAGATTGAGGGGCCCTAAGCCGCTTGTGAGCTCGGGATCGTCGACGATTCTAATGGCACGTCGCTGAACCGAGCCTAAAGGCCCAAACTGGTATCCAGGTAAGAGCAGTACTCCATATAAGGCCGGACTTGGGACTTGTAAAGTTGCAGCCTTTGCCTCGATGTGAAGTACTGCTTCGCTCTGTTGAGCACTTCGAGTTTTTTGGATGCTAGCTTAACCTTGTCTTCTAGACGGCCTATTGACGTCGTTAGAAATGTCGATGCCGAGGATCCCGATGCTTTCAGTGATGTCCGTGTTCTGGAATTGTGAAGCCACAGTAAATGGGGTTTTCTTAGCGGTGAACGCGTATACTTGGGTCTTAGTGAGGTTGAAATGGACTAGGTTTAGTCGACCGTAATCGGAGACACTAGTTAGTGAGCTCTCGATTTCAGACACAAGCCGTTCGCGGCTTTCATCCACCACGAAACGAGGAATATTTGCAATAATAATAATAAATCTTTATTATCAAGCTACTGTGGCCCATAGATAAATACCTTACAAACTAACATAAATATTATAATAAAACATTTTTGTTAGTATAAAACATTAAAGCCTATGTTAGTTAACACTACTGCACTGCACTATGTTGAAGTTGACGTTGCGGCTCGCTTCCAACAGCTGCACCCTCAGCGAGTACTTGATTCTTTGGCGAATGTACTCCACGATGTCCTCCGCCTTGGTGGCGTAGTGTAGACGAGAAATATACACCGGAGTGTTTGGCATGGCAGCACGGATGGTTTGCTTGGGCTCCACAGGAGCTGTGCCGCATCTGTTCTTATTCGTTTTCTGACGGTGCTTCCTGCTTTGCACTATCTCAAAACCATCATCACAAGCCCGCTTCGATTCCTATTCAGGCATGGGCTTCGTAAAAGGGGCCGACGTAGTAGACACAGGCAGTGGGTCAGTGGGCCGGGTAGGTGGTGCGGCGCGGGCGATGCGCATCCTCTGTACAATGAATGCCGTCAATAGACAGCATTTCATTGATATGCAGTAGGAACAGTGTTGGGGACAGTACAGACCCTTGCGGGACGCCAGCATTTATATCTCTCAGCTCTTATGCATCTGCTGGACAGAAAATTGGCGGTCCATTTGCATAGTCCCTAGGGAAGCCCATATGCTGGTAACTCCGTTAGAAGACACCGGTGCCAGACCCGATCGAACGCCTTCGCCACCTTGACTCTCAATGGCAAGTGACCACTCGGCTGGTGACCTTCTAGTGTATACATAGACACATCACAGCCAAGGGACTATGGCGGAAGCCATATTGTCGGTCACTCAACAAATCGTGATCCTCTAGATATCTCAAGAGTTGCGTGTTGATCACTCGCTACATGACATTGGAGAGAATGGGAGGTGATGGCAATAGGCCTGCAATACGTCGGGTCTGATCTATCGCCTTTTTGGCATTGTGTGCACGTAAGCAGTCTTCCGCGAAGACGGGACTTTCATTTAGGTGGAAACTATTAGGTCGGGACGGCCGCGGGATCGGGTTTTTTTTATTTATTTACGACGCTATTGCAATTTTGGCGCCCAGGGAGCATTACTTAGCGATCTTTAGTTCCAATTAACTTGGTAACATAGATTTTAGGACAAGAATTGTCATTTTTGTTTGTATAATAATGACAAGATGGAAAACAAGTCACGATCCGAACTTCTTTGACAACATTGTGGTTCATAGCGAATATTACGATGCTGTTTAGTAGGTAAGTAATTAAAAATATTGTTTTTCGTGCTCCTAGTTTTACTCTGTTCAAAAAAATTGATAAATCAACCTGGGGACTATTATTTGAATACAATCGAATGCATATAAACACGTAATAAGTAAATTTTTAATGATTGTCATAATTCTCATATGGCGATCTTTACCTCCAAATATCTCGGAAACGTGACACTTTAGGCCACCATATGGATTAACATTTTTTGTTTGTATATGTGTCCTCTACCCATATATACCAGTTAAATCGTGCGCCGCGACATTGAAAAAAAATCAAAATGGCGGCGGCTAGCTATGCCACAAAGGTTCTATCCCCTTTAAATTTTAGTGGTCGGTACCTGGATGAATGACCACTGATTATCATTTAATTGTGGTAGTCGTTAAGCTAGTTGGATGCCCACTAGGTGGCTTGAAAAATTCAATAGTAGGTTGGCCACTAGCTTACCTCCACCGACCCGCAGTGGTGGGTACGCGGGTGGAGTATCTGTCCATTCCCTATCACCCTATTTTTTGAAAGGAGGCCTGAGCTCAGCAGTGAGACATTATAGGCTGATGATGATGATGAAATATGCATCCGAATATCCAATCTTTACATTAGAACTTAGGTAGTATACCTATGATAAGAGTAGTCAGGACTTATTTATTTACTAGCTGTTCCTATCCATAAGCTATCTGCGTGCCAAATTTCATAGCGATCGGTTCAGTCAGAGTACAGAGCAAGGAGTCCCGCGCACCTATTATTACTCGTAGAGATGAAAACAATGACAATGCTCGTACGTACCCCATGAATTGTGAATATCGCATAACCGAGTGCGTCTTTAACCTATTGGAGACCCTGGACATATAATGGGGCCCCTTATGGCCAATAGGTATGATTCCTAGGTAAAAAAAAAACTAATTGGTTCGTCAGTTAGATTATCAAAAAATATTGGACACGTATTTTTTGCTTCACCAAATCATCAAAAAATTAAAAAGATAAAGCTAGTCAAAGTTCAGCTATGCTATTCTGTAAAAGGTAAATCATCTCGAAAGTCATCTCGCAACTCACCTCGCAACTCACACTCACTTCGAATGTCATCTCGCTTGTTATTGTTTTGGTATTCTCAAGATAATATCAAGGCCAAGTGAAGTGAAGTGAGTTTCAAGATTCAGCCTATTGGAAAACGTCAAAATACCCACCTGTCGTAGTTCTTCTCACTTCCGTCATCACTCGGTGGCGCTAGTGTCGAACTCACTCATTTTAAGAATATGAAAATATTATAATCTCATCGCGGATTCAGAAGTGATATTGCAAATGAACTTTATAGAATAGCACTACAGCTCGTGACGCACTTTAGAGTAAAAATTTTACTCTAACACGCGGAACTTCAACACACGATACCTTCTTATTTTATATTTTAATTGACAAAAGAAAAAAATATGTGTAATATTTTTTGATAATTAAAAGATGGACTAAATAGTTTTTTTTTAGTCATCTAGCCCATTCTAGATTTATCTAACTGTTCTATTTCTTTACAATCATATTCAATGGATACGTAATTACATAGAATTAGCCCCGAAATCGATGGGGGGCCCCCATCGATTTCGGACACTTGCCCAGAGTGCCCAGTGGGAAAGAGGGGCCTGAGTCTAATATCGACTCTATACCTCAACACTATGTGTCAACAGTACTCAATGATAAGATAATATACCTAATATTAATTTATTGTCTTACAATTTAGTACTGCTGCCCACTGACACGCTTGAATAGTAGGAAATCTGTCGAGCAAGGCGTCTCTAGTAGGGGGGAGTTTTTTTTCATTGCTCTTTGGTTCACCGGTTTAGGGAAGCGTCTCCGTTTCAGCATGGGCAAACATTGATTTAATTACTTCTAGCAACTTGTGACCAAGATTGTTTTACATAATTTTGTTCGTATTGTGACGTCGAAAAATAAAAAAATCATATCTACGAAAATACATATTTTTTTTCTTTTTTTTTAATGGCATTTTTATTTTCTTCAAAATTCAGCTCAGGGTTCCTTTCAGCGCTTTTCTCTAAGACCTGTAGTTCAGAAGTTGCCCTCACTGGCTGGAGTAAAGTCATTCTGCTACTTACTCGATTACCCATACATACTTAGTTACCATATCTTTTTTATTTATGTGTGCGTATGAATGAACTGAATAGTAACTACAAATGGTTGCGTAAACGTTAATTAAGCATATTAACGTATTCACAGACGATAAAGTAAATTAATTGATGAGGTCACTAGAAACTAGCAAACCTAAATTGCTCCAAATTAGTCAGTTTAAAGTACATTCGTTCAACAGGCATACAGTTAAAATGCAAAATGTTTATGTCATAACACAGCTCATAAGTTGTCCCCCGCGTTCCCGGGATACAAAGCAGCCTGTGTCTTTCGCCATAGCGGTGTCGTGATCGATTGAACAAACAAACTCGCATTTGCATTTATACCTAAATTTATTAGTAAGGATTTCCTGTGGGAAATATGCGCTTAGGTTACCTATTTTCGTTGTTCCAGCCCTTGCCAAAGCTTTCGGATTTCAACCAAATAAATTCCTCTGTCTGACTTCACGACGTCGAGTCAACATTTCTTGGGCCAACTAAGTAGGTATACAATCTCGTTCGTGTAATGACCATGGAAAATGGTGTAAATTTACATGCGTCACTAAGGAAACCTACCTTGAGTAAAAGGAAAACTTTCTTAAGAGACTATCATGTTTTTATTAATAATGTTGTTAATGCGGTATAACAGGTGGAGATTTCGAGACATATTTTCGAAACCTATGTTGGGTTAGTTTTTACTTTCCATAGTAAATTTCAACCTTGCTCGATCATAATGTATGAAAAGTAAAAAAAAATATTTGAGTATTCAGTGTCGGTCCCATAGTAAAAGTTGTTCAGCATGACTAACCCAACATAGGTTTCGAAAATATGCCATCTCGATATCTCCACTCAGTATACTCTACCGCATTAACAACTTTAATAATAAGTACAAGTGTACCTTTCTTTATCTTTGCATAGATTCAGTTTTTTGAAAAAAATATAACTGAATCGTCAAAAATCATACCTATATATTGAACCTACTCTCACCAGAATCGGCTTAGAAATGCGACCTGTAGAGGAGAACAACCGGACATACGTATTTTGGCCCAAGCTGAAACGGAGACGCTTCACTAAACCGGTGAACCAAAGAGCAATGAAAAAAAGCTCCCCCTACTAGAGACGCCTTGCTCAACGGATTGCATACTATTCAGCCGCCGATCCCACAGAAACGAGCTGAAAACGTGAGGCATATGATCGAGAGCATGCATTCCAGTCTTCAGAAGTGCATAGCTAAAAGAGAAGTGAAGATTTTTTAGTTTTGAGTCGCTTTTCGTTGTTTATGTTTTTGTCATTTTTATTTAAATATAAATTAACATGTTTATTGATAATTTATTTAAACAATAACTGCCTTAATTTAATTTAACTTAATTTAATAATAAACGCGTAAATGATTGTTATTTTATTTTAAAACCTTATCTGTAAACTGTCTATTGTATAAGTACATACTTGAAGAAAGTATGTACCTATTCATTTTTGTATGGGAGCTGGCATAGCCACCCGCCGCCATTTAGATTTTACAATTATTAGAAACTAGCTATCCCCCGCGGTTTCACCCACGTTTCCGGGATTAACAGCCTATGTCCTTCTCCATATCATAGGCTATCTGCATGCCAAATTTCATGATGATCCGTTGAGAAATAATATTTTAGATAACGTCTAGAGTTGAGTAGTTGAGGCGTGAAGGCGTAACAAACAAACTCACTTTTGCATTTATAATATAGTGAGGATTAACTTATTACATGGATGATTTAAATATTTATTAGAGTAGAGTAAAACCAAGGAGCACGAAAACAATAGGATCAACTTTATGTGACGGGACGTTGGTCTTTGTGTTCAATTCTTTTTTACAGATAGTAGATGATCTAAGGAGTCTTTCAGCGAAGTAATTTCTTGAAGCAACCTCATAGTTTTTGAGATATAAATTATTGAAGTGTGTTAATAAAATCACAATCTTGCGTCTTTTGATATACAGTTGCGTTTCGTTCGCCAAAAGTTTAGTCGATACAGCCAAATGAGATGAGTTTTGAATGTATTTATGTTGAAAATCAATTTAATTCAAATTAATAGTTTATTTTTTATCCAAACCCATTTTATGTGTATAAAAAAACTTGCAATTATACATTTTACAAGGAATATCGTGCAAAAACGAAACGCATGATGACGCCATTTTGATTTAGCGCCGTGTGACTTTTCAGCTATGGTTAGATCAGGGTGCCTAGACAAGATGGTTATCGACAATTGTCATCGTTAGTAAACGATCAACTTTAGTATGAGATTGACATTTCAAATCGAAATATCACGTGATATTTAACAATCTCTTATGTCAAACCCATACAAAGGTTGATCGTTTAGTAACGATGACGATTGTCGATAACCATCTTGTCTAGGGGGGAAGGTCTGTCATCTGACAAAACCGATTTCTGTACTGGTAGGTTCAAACGGTTCAAAAACCGACTCAGCGCACCCTTTCTATTTTTTTATTTAAAAACCAAATTTTGTCGATATCGATATTCTTGTATTCACAACCCTATTGTAAATTTACTTGATTAACAAAGTCATGCAACAGTGTACAACCTTACTATTTTAGGATATGATAAATATATAACTGTCTCTTTTTGGCACAACGAATCCCAATAAGAGTAATGAGTACAGCTATTCAAAAGTCGCTTCATTTATTAGGGCTTGTTCTAAGCATATCCAAGTTCTTTGGGTACTACTGTACCTATATTCTATCCTTTTTCAATAATGTTCGTAAGAAAGAGATTTAATATGACTTAAATTAGTTTAGTGCGATTTACAACAGAATCGGCACAATTGTCTTATCATTTAGTACTGTTGACAGATAGTTTTGAGGTATAGAGTTAATATTAGACTGACGGCCGCTCGCACTCGGTTATGCGATATTCACAATTCACGGGGTACGTACGAGCATTGCCATTGTTTTCGTCTCTACGAGTAGTAATAGATGCGCGGGACTCCTTGCTCTGTACTCTGACTGAACCGAACGCTATGAAATTTGGCACGCAGATAATCTATGGATAGGAACAGCTAGTAAATATATAAGTCCTGAGTACTTAGCATAGTTATACTACCTAAGTACAAGTGTTGTAAAGATGTGCGAGTCACTAAGGGATTGGATATTCGGATGCATATTTCATCATAATCATCAGCCTGTAATGTCTCACTGCTGAGCACAGGCCTCCTTTCACAGGGTTAAAGGGAATGGACGGATACTCCACCACGCGTACCCACCACGGCGGATCGGTGGAGGTAAGCTAGTGGTCAACCTACTATTGGATTTTTCAAGCCACCACCACAACCACAATTAAGTGGACCAACGGCTTTACGTGCCTTCCAAAGCACGGAAACGTTTTATTTGAAATATGGTCATTCATCCAGACGATCGATTAAGACACACCACGATACACCACGAACACTTCTGCTACACTACATACTTATTATGCAAATGAATGAATTTTTAAGGCGATGATAGCTCAGTGGTAGTGACGTTGGATACCGAGACGAAGGTCCCGGGTTAGAATCCTACAATGAGCTTGAGCTTTCGGTGAAGGAAAACATCGTACGGAAACTGTAGCACGGTGGTAGGGTACTTTGTAGTACCCGCCTGGCTGGCTACCACCCTCAAGTTGAAAAGCTGTCGCCAAACACCTTTCGGTGTGTTCCGACAGCTGCACTTGAGAGCCAGTTCCTTCTAGGCTTTGTGTGCTTACCACCTTCGGCCGCATCATCACTTACCATGGTGAGATTGTGGCCAAACACGGGCCTATAAACAGTAAAAAAATTATGATGATATTGTTTGATTGATTATGTCTAATATTCATATTCTGATTCTGCGCTATGGAACAAGCTGTGCGTCTGAAGCTAGCGGCCAAAAACCTTTCGAAGTGGAAATTAATGGGGGAGGCCTATGTTCAGCAGTGGACATCCCTAGGCTGATATGATGATGATGCATATATTTACCTAAAGTGAATTTTTGGCAATTAAATTATAGAAGCGTCTTCTTAAAACATATATTTTTAAAAATTCATTTCTGTATACCAGGAAATCCGGATATACATAGGTAACTAATCAGATGTATGTATAGTATGGAAGCGGCTTCTTAAAATTATGTAATTAAAAAAATGCTAGATTCCGGGCAAACCCCCGATGCAAATGTATCACGCACGTAGGCTTTGGCTATCAGCCTACGACCGCAGCATTCAAGATAGTAAATAATGTAGTGAAGATAAAGAACCTTAAGACTGTCTTCCATAAAGTTTATTCGGTAAAAATAAAGAACTGTAACAATGAGAAGACAAATATGATATAAAACACTTGTAAGCAAGAATTCAAAAAAAATTGAATAAAAAAAAATTGATTTCTTATTACCTACTATGAAGTATCGGCGAAGGACTTAAATATTTATTTCGGTACTTACCTGTAGTAAACTCAACTCGAACTTGTTATTCCTTCGATACCACCATGACAGCCAATTCATGTCTTTTAAGACGATAACAACAACATAAAGTAACACCAAACAGTTTGTCACAACAAAGGCAAAAAAATTCAGCACTTCAAAAAAATCATTGTTAACGAAACTTAGCATGCTTTCTGTATAAGGCCTGTAACATCGGCTTGTTTCATAAAGTCGATGAAGGTCTACGCTATCTGAACATACAACTAGTAGCCTCACTGAATATCACTAGCGAAATGACCGTCAATCAGCACTTACCATCAGGGAAAAGGCGAGTTGCTAATTTTAATTAACAGTGCGTTAATTGTTCCACCGTCATAGGTATTTTTTTAGCAATGATGTCCGTAGTTACCTATGCATCAACATACATCCATTCTGATAAGTTACGACTAGTCCTGCCAGATATCACGAATTTGAATTGAGTCTGTCCATAATTTGAAAAAAATTGTAATAACAACTTTTGACAAATAAATGTCCCTGGTTCAAAAGTTATAAAGATTATTCACGAAGTAAACATCATACTTATCGAAGGATTTTATGCAATGGGTCGTTCCTCAGGTTTCTGTCCAGCATATGCATTAGATAGAGCGGTAGTTGCTCCGATGGCATGGACATAAATGCGCCGAGCCTCGCAAGTCTCTGTGCTGTCCCCAAAAACGCTGAATGCCTTACACATTTTGTACCAGAGACTGACAGAATCTTATAATTGACAAACTGAAAAATTAGCGACCGCGACAGACTCAGATCTTAAATCTGTAATGGAGGCCCTGCCATAAAGTGCCACACTAATCCTACAGATCTGGGGGCACGGAAGTGCCCCCCGCCAAGACAGCCAAGCGAAGCGAAAGGGCACTACCTACCTTTTCTCGAAGCGCTTCGTCGTTTTTTTGCAACCTCATAACTTGGGTTTGGATTACACCAGATAAACAAAATTCTCGGGACATGATGTCAATAGTGAACTTATTAAACATATTAAGTTTCAATAACATAGCTCTTATACTTTAGATTTTATTGATATCTAAAAAACCCCGATTTCGTCACTGACTCACTGATGATTATCAAAACTCATAGGGTACTTCCTGAAGTCCTAGAAAGCTGACATTTGGTATGTAAGCTTGTATTAGTACACAAACAACAAAAAAATTATAAAACTTGGAAATTTTAAACAAAAAAAAACATAACCAACTTACAAAAAGAAGTGAAATCCCACCAAAAACATTTTTATGTAAAATGTTGCCAAGACATATGGCTCGCACTGTCAAAAAGTTATCAGATCTCATGTAGAGCCAAGCTTATAACTCTACATGCACTTACTCTACAAGCCCTAACTTCAAAAACTCAACACACCGTAGTCAAAATATGTGGCTTGGCCGTTTCACTACAACATCTATTGAATAACAAAAAAGTAATGGACAGTGAATATATTTTTCACCTTACTCCCATGTGACGGTAGCGAAACTGTCTTGGCAACATTTTACATAAAAATGTTTTTGGTGGGATTTGCTTACCTATAGATTTATGATTGGATGAATGCTATCGTTTTTGCTAGTAGGTAATAAAGTATACACTGTGATGCGGGCGCAGAGATATAAGTCATGGAGCCTATAATATATTAGCAAATCGGCATTAATTTCGATTCCGATAGCATTACAAAATCACCTTATTGTCTGCGGAGCTATTAGGGGAGCGTGCGGGAATTGGAGCCTACTAAGGGAAAATGTTGATAAAAATCATATTTGTTTACTTTGTTAGGTATAATGTTTAATTAGGATCTTAAACCTCGTTTATTGAGTATCCTTTCATCACAGTTTAAATCTACAGCATTACATTAGGATACGATAAAGATTTTACAAAAAATATCAATCGTTCCCATTACCCCTTACATGCGGGTAATGAGACCCCATTTAACTCTTATTTTTACTTCTTCAAAATTACCATTTTTCTTTAAAAAGCTAATCTAAGCTTAAAAGTTTAGCTGTATTAATATACAGAGAACTATTTCTAACATATAAAATCAATGATTCAAACGAAACAAACAACCTAAGATAAAATTATTAATTTATTACACAAAATCAAAACTAGACTCTTTAAGGACCCAAACAAAAAGCACAAATGTAAGAATTTGGACTATTGCTGCCAGAACAATATGTATGGGCCCAGTTTCCGCAACTTCTGCATCGGTACCACATCTCTCCATACTTTCCCGTGTCTAAACAAATCGTACAAAAGTAGACGTTCCTCTTCTTTTGATTCCAACTCATCGTGGGCTCCGATTACCCGCTGACCAATATTTAAAAAAATAAATTAACACAAATTATTTTATTTGACTTTCAATCACATTTTAACGAATGGCACATGTAATAATATTTAATAAGCATAAACACAAAACAATATGACGGCAGTTTTTTATGAGGGAGGAGGAATAAAAATTCGGACTCAACGCATTGCAGTAACGACTCAAGCCACTCAAGCACGTCAGGCGAACTTTGTCGATGGTTGACGGAAATGACCCGAGTGGTTCGCTCACTTCCCTCCAATATGACGAGGGCGATGGCTGCCACATGCGTCATACTTGTGAACAGGTGCTGATTGTGGAGGCTGGTCTGCTTAAGTTTGCTATTTATTTACTTATTAAATATCGAGTCAGTCTACTTTGTAATTTTGCCGCCGCGCCGTGACACGCAATTGTTGTCAGTGCGATTAGAATGTAAATATTATGTAATGAATCTAAGCTTGAAAAGAGTAATTGCCGAGTTTATTGCCGGCTCTTCACAGCAAATGCAACCTTCCGAAACGGTATTAGAGTCAGACTTTTCATAAGTGCCTGCGAAGGTCTATTTGAATAAATGATTTTGAATTTGTTTAAGGTCACCCCACTAATGTGCTCTGCATATGAAACGGTAAAATCATTGCAAATAGAATTAATACTTATCGACAGTGTACAATTTCTATTGATTAAAAGATTGTTTCAAATTGAAACTGATTGCAACAAAGTAACGTTATCCACTAACCTATAGTCTACTTGGCACAAGAACGTAGATTAACTCCGATTGTCGAAGCCAATTCAACTCTCGATAGCATAAGAAACATGTCAATCATTGTAAACTCTCAATTATATTACAACTAGCTGACCCCCGCCGCGGTCTCACCCAAATTCTTTTTCTGTCTAAATTTGCCCAAATTACTCCTCATAACATCAGCTTACGTTTCGACGATTAGCCGATATAAACAAACAAACAAAGTTTTTGATAATACTACCGTATACCTATAGACCGGGAGATACTGGCATTTTCCTGGTCATTTGTACCAATATGGCGATCCTTCAGGGGTGGTCCACGCGATGGGACCGCCGGTACCAGCGCTATGACCATAATTTTCCTTTTCGTCATTACGTAATTAGACACCTGAATGGTCGTCATACTGGTACAAATGAACTGGAAATGTGTGCCAGTATATCCCGGTCTACGACTTTCATATGCACTTAGTGAAAAGCTGTTATTTTGACATTACAAACATACACTTCAATTTATTTGTATAGATTATATCGAAGAATATGTAATTAAAACACGTATTTATTTAGATAATTAATATATTTTCGATTCTAAAATGTACAAAAAAATACAACTTAATGTTATGTACTCATAACGCCTGATTTTATCAATGAATAAAATATTACAATTCGAATACCTCGGAGATATTAGTACATGTGTCGGTTTTATTAATTGACAAATACCAAACAATAGATGATCCGGAACAAGCTACTAGGAACGAAAGGAGCGTAAACCATACTCGCGCACTCCTCATAATTGTTGTTTTACTCTATAATATTATCATATAATGAAGGTATTTTCCTTTTGTATTATTCGACGTTTAATGCCAAAAGTAATAAATTCGTTTTTTACTAATATCAGGGCGGTCATCAAAGGCTTCAACGAGACATTGGATGTATCCATAATACAGCTGTACAGATTTGTTGGTATTTTTCCAAAATAAACATAACGACCTATATTTAAATTTATTATTTAATCAACCATCACTTCATAACAACTTTGGTTGTGTATGCTAATCGTAAAAATATATGTATTTTAGCTATTTACAATATATAAACATACATACATACAATGCTCAGAAATGCACAGCAACACAAAAGGCCTTAACTAACATCTGAAGAACTAAATAACACAGACTTAACAGCCACCCACAAAAAAGATAATTGCAGAAGCTGAGACTAGTTCTATTTGTATTCAGTATTGAATCATCAACAATATATTTGCTCCACTTGTAGAATAGTATAGATACTTTCAAAAGTTGTATGTCCGGTGTGATGGAGCTTTTTTGTTTTACTATTCGAAACGCACAGAGTTCTAAACGGACTTAAAGCAGATTCTCAAATATCCTTTCTGCAAATGGCCAATATCTAAAATCACTTTGCAGTGCCAAAGAAAAACATAATTAGCTTTTTGATTATATTACGATCTATAACAGAATGTTTAACCTAATAAATATTCACAATATAAAAATACCCTTGTTTACAGACGACAGGCCAAGACAAGAGGCACGATTTTATACAAAAAATAAAATCGGCAACGTACGGGAACGCCTACTTGTGTTAGCGACTGTCATCCACTATAATAAATATTTTATCACACATAATCATACCTCCATGTAGAGGATTTTTTGAAAACCCTGCAAAAATTGCAGGAATTACCAGTAACTGTAAAATAAAATCAATTAATTGTTTAACGTAAGAAAAACAAAACACTTTTAAACTAATTATGTTTTCCCTCTGAAACAAAGATTCCCGTACACATCCATGTTTCTAATTACAATACGCCAAGTGAACATTTGAATCTACTACCACAGAGCAAATTTATGAAAGATAAAAAAATATTTCTACTACACATCGATATATCACATTCATTATTACAGTATTATTATTTTGTCTGCAAAATTGGATGGAATTTTGGACCCTATTATTTGCATTTTAATTAAGTAAATTTACTCTGTGGAAATAGATCGATTTATCTTAATACGAAAAGAAACCGTTAATTCAATATTCTTATATAGAATTCCAAATTATACGTAACATTTCAATATATACCAATTTCTCCAGAAATGTTAATAATATCTATCATGCTCTTATAATATGTTTGACATTAGCATTAATTCCGAAAAGTTCAAAGATAATAAATCAATATCATTATTGGGCTACCCAATCGATAAATCAAATATTCTAAAAGTAGACAAGTAATTAGAAAAACTTATAGGTACATTAGCACACACTAGCATTTTCTTTTTTATCCTTCTCGTACCAGCACACTGTAGTAGTTTGTACGTTTACTTTATTTGTTGTACAAGATCGAATCGATTTTTACAATAAGGTATGAATTCATTACACCAAGACGAATATCATCCTAACACATTATATAATTAGACGATTTGCGTACAAGTAATATCCATTTATAAAGCCCATGTTCACGTTAAATTTTAATTTATCAAAATATTTATTCGTATTTTAGGATTTTTTCTTTCGTTGATGATTTATATAAAAATGCGGACACTACGCTGCCGGAGCATCGACGATGTTGAAGGTGTAATAAATAATTATAACAAACAGCGCAGCACGCACACTACTATTCCGGAAGTACCTATCAAAGTCTATTGAAATATAACTAACGTTTACTTAGTAATATTAATTTAAATATGTGAAAAAATATGATTGGTAATGGATGTACTAGATCTATCATTTCTACGGTTTCTTTCAATTCTGCACACAATTATCAAACGAATTGAGCCCAAATATGTAGCGCAACATTGCTCACGTGGAGATGTGGCGGTGGCGTGTGTGAGCATACACCAACAAATGTCGTTAAATCAAATTCAATATATCAATGCCCTTTCAAAATTCTTGGATGATACTTCAATGAAGTTTACTGAATCCATTTGCCAAAGATTCGCGTTGTAAATAAATGAGGTAGTGTTATTCAGTGTGGAATCTTCGATAAACAGAAAACAGATAAAATAACGCAAAATGTCTGGAATTTCGATGGCTTATGAAGTTGTACACAAAAATGGTTTACAATATTTTTGGAAGACTGGTTCACCAAATATCTTCAAATGGTTATTTAATTTATTTAACGACTTTCAAAGGCATAGGTACATGAATAGGTTTCAATTAATATAAGTATCACTGACTTACATTAATAACAAGATCAACGTACCTATTGCGTATGAAATCTAATTCGATGTAATTTGTACAGTTAGTTATTATTAGTTATTGACAAAATCTTGAATTAACTGTTCTAGTGGAATCTATAGATTTGCAGACTTATGATTTATTTAATCACTATATTGAATGTTATTACTAACATATTTGGTACGATATCATTATAGTCGTTTTATTTCCAATAAGGTGGCATGAAAAAATATTATTTATATATAAATTTGAGGCACCTATGCGTTAATACGGTATGACTTCGTTTTTTATTTACATTTTACTGAAACCAATTTCATTATTCATGCAATGGACGTGTTTTATTATAGAGTCTCAATGTAGGTACATAATCTATGTTATGTACGTATCGTAAATCTGCAAAAAATATAACCTTTGTGTTTATTTAGTTCCATCAAGACGTCGTAAACTAAGTAACGGCATTTTATGCTGTTCCATCAAGCGACCCCGTAAATAGCATTATTTCACAATATATGTATGTATCATTACAATTGTATTATTAATTATAAATGTAAGTAGACACGACTATTTTTCCACTATTTGCTTTAATTTCCGTGTAACAAGGCCATCACTTGTACTTTATTGTTTGAATTTTAATTATCGAATAACACCAAACTCTTCTCACCAAAACATTACGAGTATGTGATTGGAATGAATTAAAATATTGCTATCGGTAGTCGGGTACGGTAAAGCTTCTTCATTATCTCACTATGTATAATGTCAACGGAGTCAAATATTTATTATTTAATTTTTTGTAACAATGACAAATGCAGTTGGTCAATGGCCTATTCTTTGAAACTATTCATTTATTCCATAATGGTATAAAAATATTATATTTTATCTCCTAGACAGATTACTTGTTAATCTTGGTTTTACGGATACTCTATACATATTTGTACGTTTAGTTAGGTAATAACACATCACAATTTACTCCTTCCAGTGTGAATCTACTCGCTACATCTTATAGTTGGTGTTTACAGAAACAATTATTACAAAGCAAAGAACAATCAAAACTTTAAATTTTATTAACAAAATCGTAAGTGAGTGAACCCCCTAAATTATTTAAGTACTTAACAACCGCTTAAGTTATTAATTGCCTCTAACCAATTTATCATCGAACGGATAAAAATGCTACAGCATTAACTAGAAATTTAGGAGCCAAAATATCTGGATTTACGAAAAAAACACTAGAAAATAAACCAATACACTAGGAAATTATAAAAAATATTAAATATTATTTAGAATTTTGAATTATGTGAATTTTAGGCATTGTGGTCCCAAATAATAATAGAGGGAGCAATTATTTAATGGTAGCATTACACATACTAAATTGGGAACCTTATTTTACATATTATATAAAATTTTAGGACATACACCACATTCAGGACTTACAGCCATTTTATGTATTAATTTTAAATTTACATAATGATTATTAAATTGTGCAAATCTAGTTTCTCTTATACGAGAAAATGTCAAAAATATAACGCCATTTCAAACAGTAACATGGCTTTGCTTATTCTCAGCGTAGAGTGCCTTGCAATTGTTGATCGACTACCACAGAGGCATTGTGTTTTCTCATTTCTTACTGTCTGAAATTGCGCATTTGTAACAGCTAATATTCTTGTGCCTAATTTTAGTATTTTATTTTCTATTAATGACATTGAACATTGATGTTATTCACATTTGCAAAATAAGTTCAATCAGGTCAATACATCTCTCAATATAATGTTGCTAATTTTGAGTTACTTCACAATAGGTGCTGTGTATCGATGAGTATCGAATTTCACCAACCCCGAATTTATTCCTTAATTAGGAATTATCAAATTGGAAAATTACCTTAAATATTAATCTTAGATAACATTAAGCACGAATTAAAACTCAAATAATAACTAGAATACATACAACATTTGATTATTAAAAGTCAAACGTCGTCGTCGTTACTCATAAACGTTTTTAAATTTAATTTTTATGTGCAGTTTATGATATCGTATTAATTTGAAAAGGATTCTTAGTGATCTGATCTTATTTATTATGCAACATCTAATGCCTTTTGTTTGGTAAAAAGAAATCTTATCTGTCTGTCCGTTTTTAATTTTTTTTATCAATAAATCGATTATTTAGTTATTAATAATTTTATCAACAAAGTGTTTACTATGACCCAAAAATCGAAAGATCAAAAAGTTTTTTTAATAAGAAGTTAAATTTCTTGTTGTTTCCTATTTACCAATTCTTATATATTTTATCATGTCAAACAATTGTATATATGTACCATCTCCCATGGTGTAAGACGGACGTGACAGTCCGTTCACAAACACGCACGCCTCGGCCCGTTCCCCTCGGGGTTGTTAGTAGCACAATGCATATAACAACACCATATAGTAACATTCCTCTTATAGCAGAACCATTCCCATATTCACACTGATCAAGTACATCAATTTTATAATCAAATTATGATAATTATTTATCGTTAAATCCGCGACATTGGTAAGAGTCAAATTGGTAATAACGTTAAAATACACGCGTCTTACTTGTAATACGATTAAAAAGGGGGTTTTACACTATTCTCAGACACACAAATCATGTTATAATCACAGATATAACCAAAACAAAAATAAATCAAATTAAAAACAAAATAAGTTTTAAAGAAAGAAAATATTTAAAGCACTATATAAAAAAAACACTCAATACACTAATATCACAAAGGTTTGTAATTATTATAAAATAATCATCAATTTTCCCAGATTAGGTTCAATCCATACAAATTGTATTTTGTACGTGAATAAGCAAGTAAAATTGTACAAAAACTAGCGTCAAGCGAGTGAAAACATGAATGTTGCCTATGTCTGTGATTATAACATTTACCTAATGATTAATAAAAACCGTTGGCAAAATAGAAAGGTGAATTTTGGAAAAAACAAAATAAGCTTTGTAATATTTTAATCAATATCAATTAAAGATTTAAAATAAAAATAAAATGATACCATACATGAAACACAATGAAATGTTATAACAAAATATTTACAATAAAGCAACAGCTATAATTTAACAACATATTATTTACATGTAAAAATAATATTCTCCGTAAGAGAAACCATTTCACTCGACGTCTCATCATATACTATAATACAAATTACTTTGTCATAACAGGTAACATCTGACTTTCATACTATAATACATAACGTTCACAACGCCAAAATATGTGTTTATTTCTATACAATATTGCACGCAGTATATTTTCTATTGTACATCGTGTATGTATGTATACTAGGCGCACGAGTCAATTAGACATTTTGTAAATCACTATTTTTTTTCCGTCACAGGAAGCTACCTAAGAATTTCGCATCGAATCGTATTTCGTTAAAATTAAATTAAAGGTACATAGATACAGCTATCTAAACATTATCAATAAACAACTCTCTCGAAGAACTTAACACAAAACATATTATCAACGAAATGATTTTTACAACTCGAAAGTATCACTAGCACTACTAGACTACATAAAAGACGTTTATAAATACGTGTATGTATGTACTATATTATTCTCACTGAGGTGAGATTGACAGCCGCAGAGGTACCACGTAGACCGTAACTCGGAACGACGACGTTCGTTACGATGGAATCTTTGTATCGTCGATATATCGTCCACCCGAAACAGCGAGAAAATAATAAATGCAAACTTCAGCGAGAACAGGGTCGTGGAGAGTGCTTGAGGAACGCGGGCGCCGCCGCCGGTCACTGCGACAGCAGCTTCTGTAGCAGCGAGGCCTTAGCCGCCGCCGTCCCTCCCGTCGCGCCGCCCGCCCCGCCACTCGGCCCGGCCCCACTCCCACTCCCAGCCCCAACCCCAGCCCCAACCCCAACCCCGGTCCCGCCCGCCGCCTGCGTCTCATCACCGCCTGCCGCCGACACCACCTCCGCCGAGACCGCCTCCGTAGTATTCTGCGACATTACACAACACATTATTGAAATACCTTATACCACTACACTATTCCCGATCTTCCGGAAACTTTCACATTTTAATACTTGGTGCTGTATACGATATATAGGATACGAAAGAGTTAAATAAGAGGCAGGAAGTAAGCCGGTTGAGAGTTTAAGATATATCGCAATTATTATGATTTGCCGTGTGTGCGTTAGGGTAGAAAGAGTCCTTTCATGCCTGTAATGTTTCATTGCAGTGTCGTGTCAAATTTGTGACCCACATATTACTCAAATATAATTCACGAACACACATGTGCAATTATAGATTCAATCTTACGTGTTTCTTGAAACTTTACAACTAAACGTTTAAACGTTTCATTACTTTCTCATTTAAAGAACACAATTCGTTTAAAAACCATATGACAAACTTCTTAAAATTTTTGTAATTAATTTTTAATCTACCTATTGATATATTAGTCATCTAATAGAAGTTAGAATATTTAATTGAAATTGCAATTTTTTATTAAAAGCAAATAGGTAAAATCATTTGTTCTAATACACGAGGAACGATCAAAACATTTGCTGTTTTAAATTT
This sequence comes from Polyploca ridens, assembly GCA_951394255.1. NCBI lineage: Eukaryota > Metazoa > Arthropoda > Insecta > Lepidoptera > Drepanidae > Polyploca > Polyploca ridens. The sequence continues at coordinate 10,632,878 of OX596246.1, read as the reverse complement.
TTCCCTTAGGACGAGTAGGTATTGTTTTTTAAATCATAATGCCATTATGGTATATTTTATCTAAAGATTTTATATTTTAACATACAAAATGAATTACTAACAACGATAACCTGGTGAAGCATGGTGTTTTTACACGGTTTAAAAAGCCCTGTACTAAAGAGTGTTAAATAATAAATAATATTATATTCTCTGTCTATACCGCAAGGGCCTTAGTGTAAGCAAATTTTGTAATTAAGTCTAATATTTCAATGAAAAAGCATGGGGCGCTTTTTATTTGGTAATGAGATTTCTTCTTACCATTAAATTAAATAAAAATGTTCAGAAATTTTGTTGGGTTTCTAGAATCTAAATTTTTTACGTAATTTACCCGCAAATGAAAACGGCAAAGACCACATGTGACAACTTTAAATATGTTCTATCTTTATTAAATTACAAAACTTCAAAAAAATAGCTACAATCAGTTCAGGGGCCTACCACAAGCTCTTAAAACAAGGTTAAAATAACCTTATTTGTCCTTTGTCTCGTTTTGACGTCGGATGTCAAAGAAAGACAAAAGACAAATAAGGTTAGAATAATATTGTTTTAAGAGCTTGTGGTTCGCCCTCTGTAAATTGTATGGTTCTCAACATCCACCTAATTAAGATTTTGCATTTACACTTTATATATTATGCAGTTTTAGTTTGAAACTTTATAGTATAAACAAAAATAAAATCATTTTTCATACTACCTAACATTATTTTGGATGTATTTTTCACAAATGCATTATTATGAAGATTAATTTATTTTATGTTGAAGTTATGTAAAAAATACTAAAAAGACATACACGTCTACAGAACTACAGAACAAGTATGGAATAGAATAAATTGAAACACATTACGTGGAGAAATTATGTTCAAACACAAGCGTAGGTAGATGTCATAAAAACAATACATCCACAGATATAGATATATGTAGTTAGATAACGCAAGTATCACGATCTGTATTAAAACCAAGCGTGCCATTTTTTGACTACCTACTATTTCATCAAAAGCACTATTTAGTGACGAAAAACCAACTCAATAAACGTGGCATTTTTTGACTACCTACTATCACGTCACAAACACTATTTAGTGATAAAAAAAAACCAAATCAATTCAAGTACACCGATGCAATGTGTGTGCGATAGTGGCCATGTCAAGCATTTTATGTTTAATTCGGGCACTAATTCTGGCACGCGAAGTAGATGCACTTGCGTTGTCTAACTATTATATAGCTGTGAATACATCATTATAGTATGTCTATTATTTATTTATTTTAGTTTCTGTAATTTAGGTATATCTATTTCGCCTTCATTAATGGTCGCCCTTAAATTATTTTTTTACACCTATTTTGTATGAAATTTCGAGTTTGGGACAAATTCTGTACCAGTGAGTATAGTCTGTTGTATACGCCCGTTAAAGATGAACCGGTTAAATGCGAGTTATTTGGAGAGTTTTTTCAAGAAGACTACAGGATATTATAGTTCATATTTGTATATATACTAATTACTACTCATTAAAACGAGTCTACTATTTGTGTCGAATAAATAGTTTATTTTGACGTTTGAGAATATCAAATAAGTAAACAAAACTGTAATAAATAGAAGTAATGATATGGCATAAAGTTTATTCGTATCATCAATTATAATTAACCACTGATTTACTGGTCAACCTTTTTTTAAAGTAAAAAAGTTATTTTTACAAAGGTATTCAAAAATGTCAGAAATAAATTAACACACACTATATTAGACAAAGTCCTAGTGTAAGAGACATAGACATTGGACACACTATAAGATTAGTCAATAAGTATAAATTTACTGTTTCGATAATTTTGTAGTAGAAAAAGTGAAAATTATGTAGTAATTCTATTTTTGATCGTCACTCGCATATAATAATTAATGTATTTAAACTGACTGAAAGTTCATCATGCAATCATTTTAATTATAAATCTACTAAACTGAATGTACGAGCTAATTGTTCTATAACAACATTTCAGAAGCAAACAATAAGCCAACTAACTATTGCAAAAATATAATGTTGTTTCGTTGCTACGTCACAAAACCTTCACCAGTTTTCGACTGCGCATGCGACCTGTCCCCTTATTTACTCAATAAAAAGCTTAGGATTGTTTACAATAAAACCTAGAAGGCAGTGATTGCTTTATTTGGCAAATTTCAATCCGAATTCTAGTAAAAACAATATCACTTCAATATCAAAACTCCACTATTATAAGAAATATTATTAGACATCACATCACAAAAGCTCTTTTCGAAAATTAAGAAATGTACCAATTTAACATAACCTTGCTTTGCGGTGTTTCAATATTCCTAAAATAATGACCGTGAGGAAGTCCAGAGAGAGAGAAGTAATTTAGCAATAGTGAGTGTAGCAATTGGTACGTTTCTTTTAATCAGCGTCTAATTATCAATATGATCGATTCGACAACACACGCAGCAGAGCAGACTCAATACGTAATAATCATAGGTAGGACTACAAAAAATAATGAAAACCGATAAAGTAGTGAAGTGGCTAGATGATTTATTGTCGCTGGTCGCGTCCCAAGCTTACCGGGGTGCTCTGTTGCGACTCCCACGAGTTTGTCGACGTCGAGGACGCTCGGCCCCCCACCACACTGCCGCCACCTACGTACGCACACACGTATACTTTGGCAGTGGTCATCCCACTGATACATGACGTTACAATACAACGAAACGCGCATCTCATCATATTTTGTATTAACTGTAGCAAATATACTTTTTTAAATAAAACATTATTGCTTCAGTGCTGTAAAGCAAAATATTTGGGATGATTGATTCGACATATAAATATTGTAAAACTCAATGTATTAACTTAACTTAATGAATTAACTTAATTATATGAATTCAAAATGTATGTTGTATGTTTGACTAGCTTCCGCCCTGCGCGGTTTTACTACGTACCCGAGGGATCTTAAGTTTTTCCGGGATAAAAAAGTATCCTATGCGTTAATCCAGAACCAATTGTGTCAAATTTCATCCAAATCCGGTGAGTCCAGTGAGTGGTGAATGAGTGGGGAATTTTATTTGTATGAAAAATCTTATTTCTGGGGTTTATACATTTGAACCATAGCACGATAACTAACCTAAATAAATAATAAAGATTGTTAATATTAGTTTTTGAAAACTAGGGGTCGTTAAAGTTTGTATGGAAGAAATCTACCGCGCGGTCCGATTTACTCGAAACTCGGTATGAATACTTCGGATAGAAAATAAAGAATCGCGGGAATTTGGGTTTCTCGAAAATCGACCCCTAACGGGGCGAAATGGTGTTGTAATGGATTTTTTCAGCGAGTCTCGATTGATCCTTTTGAAGCCTTTAAGAAAGGATTTTTGTAAATACCATTCCTAAGGGAGTAAAGAAGGGGGCGCGGGTGAAACCACGGTTGTAAAGCTAGTAGTTTAATATAAGAATTAAAGAAAGATCAATATCCAAAAAACAAATTGATCAACCTCGTATTTTGAACACCAAACAACTGAAATTCGAGAAGTGCAGCGAAAATCGTCAATTTGGACCCAACAAAGAGCTTGAGGATGGAAAACATTGTGAACCTTACTTGCCTGGATAGCTTCCACCTTATGTGGTTGTGTAATGACACCCATTTACATTCTAGGCTTTCGAGTTCATCGCCTTAGGCCTTATCATTTCTTTGCACGGTGAGATTGTGGTCTAAAGCGCATGACCATCCGAAGAAAAAATACCTGGATGACCCTTCTGGTGTGCATTTTTTATCATAGAGTTTGAACGACTAAAATATAACGTATAATGAATGCCAATTTCTCATTTTGTATCGATACTTTTACCAAGAACAAATGAAAAGAAATCCATATAGACATTTTGTCTGACTGTAAATGAACTAGTGTACGATATATCTGTGAATGCATGTAAATAGAAACTGCTCACGCGTCGCGCTGGGTAACGTTGTTAACGTTTTCACTCTATAATATTCTAACTCTATGTGTTTTATTATATGTTCATCACTTCGGCGTAAGTCTCCACATTTTGGCATCATTCGTCTCGGTTGACAATAAAAATATATCTTTATAGGGGGGTGACTGGTAATTAGTAAACGATACATGATTGTACTCATAATAACAAACAACTTTCCAGAATATCCAGTGGTGGTCATATAATTGAAACACTGTCTTTAGACTTCTATTTTCAGTACAAATTAACTTGATAACTAATGATAGTGTCATAAGGGGCTCCTACGTGCTTATCTAAAATGTATCGACTCTATGACGTATTATTACGTCGGTTTAGTAAACAACAGTCATTAATGTTTATATTTAATTAATACAATTATACAAGACGGACAGCAGTGGACAAAAATTAGAAACAGAAAAAACAACAACAATCAAAACCAAAACAAAGTTTACATAACCACAAATAACATGGATAAATACTACAAATAGTTTATCCATAGACAATTAATACTTGGTAGAGTAGCCTCTATTGTCGATAACAGCTTTACAACGACGTGGCATTAATTATATAAACTTTACACAAGTCCAAAGGAATATATCTCCAGGCTTCTACAACTGCGTCGTAAAGATTGTTGACATTGGTGATTTGTTTATCCGATATTTCTTTAAAGTATGCCACAATATAATTTTTCTATCGGATTCAAATCTATTTGCGGGCCGCTCTAACGCTATTAACGCGCTTTGAGTCATTAATTTTCATCTGAATGTGGAATCATTGTCTCCTCCAAGATGCTTTTGTCTTTGAAGATCTTTCTCACGGGACCAGCCCGTATCCGGAGTAACATCCCCACAAATTTAACATTTCCACCACCCGTGCTTCTTTTTGGCCTACTTGTTATTCAATGCTTCGTTGATTGGACGTCATACATATCTTTTTCCATCAGAATTTAAAAAAAATATTTTAGTTCGAGAAACAGTTGCAACTGCCATATTTTCAGGCAAGGACTAAACGATTTTCTCTATGCTGCGTGGTAAGAAGGGGTACTTTCCTAGCAAGCCTTCCTAACATTTTTTTTTTTCAACCGACCACCTCCCCCCTTGTCTTGAGGATAGGTTTCGAGAGTAGTCTTGTGAAAAATCTTCCTTTCGTAGAACCTTTAAAGGGGTCCTCAGCCAAAAGAATCATTAGCCTATCTTCACGAGCGGTGGGTCTTCCTTGGACGAACTTTTCTAGGCACCTTATCCGTTGTACCATGTCGTTTATAATAAAATGGTGAGAAATACCATCTTTATAGAATGATCTATATGACCATTTTCATTCATTTCAAATGCAAATTGACTATAATTTTCCTAGCTGTTGCATCATAACTAAGGTATATTTTAGTTTTAAATTTTAATTTTAGTACATTATGATGTACTAAATGAGTCTATAACGTACAATAGAGTTCAGTCAATGTGTTGGTTATAGGGCATGAATATCGGAATCTCGTAATATCGGAATCTCGGACTTTTTTTTCCGATATTACGACGTCGACTTTTCCGATATTGAGATCCAATATCGGAAATCAATATCGGAATTGAAAAATCATCCGATATTACATGCCCTAGTTGGTTACATTATTAACCCAGTGACTGGTTGTTCCTAATTATATGTCCACCACTGTAAATGTACCTGTAATCGACTCATAATTATTTCAGAACTTTTTGGAACTTATTAATGTTTCTTGTTGAGCCCGAATCATCGTCAACCGAAAAATTATGCTATATTTTATAGACAATAATGTAGAGTTAGCTTTAGTGAAGTTTACTTGCAATCAACATAACAGTATAGACTAACCAATGGAAAGTAACGAATATTTGTATAAGCTCACATATTAATACAAAATTTAAAAACCGTATATTCATATATAACCGTTTATACATATGTATGCATCGGACTTCATTACGAATGCAATATTTATCAGTTTAAATAAGTTCATGCTGCTCATGATTATGGTTCATAGTTTAACAACGGAATAAGCGCCCATGTATCGTATATTTTTATTTACGTCGAGTGTTAGTATGTCTTTGGATTAAAATGTTAATTGATCGATTATTTAATGAATGAGTAATGTAAACTAACCGGGAGTGGGCATATCGAAGGTCATGAGCGGGTCGAGATCCGGCGGCTGTAGCTGCGAGTGCATGTCGGGGCGGGCGGAGCGCGCGCCCACCACCGCGCGCAGCTCGTTGCGCACGTACTCCGAGGTGCCGCCCGCCGCCCCCACACCCGCCCCCGCCACCACACCCACCCCCGCGCCGACCCCGACCCCACCGCTCGCGCCGCCGCCGTTGCCCGCACCTGCCGAACCCAACCCTTCCATTTATAAACACCGTCTCGGCATTGATATTGACGACACTATACTACGACACCCGTCACAGACTGATCCAGATCGATACATACATATATTATAATGAGGTAGTTAAATCTGCAGATTTGTATTAAAATTGACAGATGCGGTCATACCGAGGCGCGAGGATAGATTATGTCAGGAAAGTGAAGGAGCTATAAGCGCAGAATGCAAAGATCGACCATGCAGAGCGAAAGTTATCGGTTAAAAAAAAATTATAGGTACGTTCATCCCGCCTTACCTCCTTCGATTATCGAGTTACTTCAGTCCGTGATATTATGTGAATCGAGTGAGAGTGAATCGACCCCAAAAAATCAGTAAATGTTTAGTAGAGCACGAAATGTGCCATAACCTCCAAGGTCGTGATTTTTGTTTTATGTGAATCGTGTCAACGATCCCGTATCGAGTTGAAGATCCGGAACGCTTCCACTCATTAGAATGTCAGCCAGAGGTCGGCACGAGAGCAGAGCGCAGAAGGTCCGGTGTGTAGGCGTGGCGTTCGTTGTGTACTCACATGAGAACTGATGTTCGTGAGGCGCATGCGGCGCGTGCGGTGCATGCGGCGGCAGCGGCGTGCAGCGCGCGTACTCGCCGCAGTAGCCGCCCGCACCTGCGCCCACGCCCGCGCCCGCGCCGCTCTCCTCGTAGTAACCGCCCACTGCCACACACCGACACGCCGTGTCATCTCATGTACTCATGTACCACCTCGACCCCATGTGCGGCCGCGGCCTCTCCTGTGCCGCCGGACCTACCTACGGCTACGTTGCGACGATGCGTTCTCCACGAGTTCCACGACCGAGCTAATGTCTTAAGTTAACAAAACGCGACCGCCAATAGGCGTATCGCGAGGTGGTCGAGGCGTGCGCGATAGTATCCAACGTGACAACTTTCGCACCGACAACGGGTGTCGCATCCCGTTTTATCTACGACTGTGTAAATCCGCTCCATTAAATTAACTTGTCCCACTACCAGCCGCATTGGCAAATATATCGAGAATTCAATAGAGAAGCTATAGACATGCAATTAGTTAAAATATAACAATCTAGGGTCCCGGGAGGCTCGACTCGGACCCGGTAGGATACGGTATTTCTAATCTCTATGGTCATGCTGAAGAATTTTTTTTCATTAAGATCATGCTTCGTCTTAAAATAAAATCGATCGGCTAGTTCTAATCTATCTACAATAAAGGAAATATTCTCATTGAAAAGCGATACCATTCATAAAAATCATTGGATCAGACTGATCAAAAAGTATACATATTATAGATATCATGGGACACAAATTCGCAAATTTTAAGTAACTATACAAACGACTTGCTTCTAAATATCTGTATCATGTATTCATCAAATAAAAGAGCTTTTTCTCTGTTAAACCTAGTAGTCTCAACTTAAAAGATCTCCTTTTCTTTATCCCCTCATATTACACAAGTATTACTAATTATACAAATATCAGCATCATAATTATTATCAGACATAATTCTTAAATAAGTACCAGTTAAGATGAAATAAATACATTATAAGATTAGTAAGGAGAATAAGGGAGTGAGATATGTGAAGCGCTAAATACATATAAAGGTCCGCTCTCGACTTAAGCTCATAAATTATAATAAGTTAAGTAAGGGATGTGGTTCTTACGTAACGTAAGACGGCTTACATGGTAAGCACACCGAAAGCGAACCAGCCCCCTTATTGTTTAAACTCCAACACTTATCGAGATCGAATTGATTGAACGGTATAATATGCCATTTGTCAACTATCTAAAGTCCACTTTGATCAAATGACATGACAAATATGACGTGGTCTTTAGTATAAGGTAAATAATAATCTGTTGAATGGTATTTCGATATGTTTTGGAGTAAGGAAAATAAGTCCTCTGCCCTTCACTATGACGACTTAGAGAAGATTTTTAAGATGTCAGCGTGATTTAATGCCCAGTCTATACGTATCGATTTTCTTCGAGATGGACCTTTTCCTGTATGAACGGAAAACTGGAGCCTTCGACTACAAGTATTCGGATGATATTTAAGTGAACGCGCATGCGTCAGGATGTCATTCAAACCGCACATCCAGCTCTTACCTACTTCTGTAGTACGGAGTACTCTACAAAGTGCCGTCCAGACTGTTTGTATCCCAAAATGCCGGAAAAACGCTTGTTAGTCGGCGTTATACTATGTGATGTGATATGTTATGAATTTGTTTTACGGAATCCCAAAAATCTTTTCCTATTCGCCAGGGAAATCCTGTGACATTCAGACTGCTCGTTGTCGCTGCTAAAATTTCTTTGAAATCTGAATGCAAGCAGTCTAGGCGTCGGAAAAAAGCCTCTTCGGTCGAACTGAAAACGGATATGATAGTCCGGCCCTTAAATTTTGACATAACACGAATTCAAAAAACGAAAAATAAAAAACTCCGCCAAGATGCGGAAACCCAATAGAACAATTTTTTTCTAGTGGCGACACATGTTAAAAACGTTATTAATTGTCATCTATTGATTGGTGGTACAGTGTGGTGTTGTTCAATGAGGCGCCCCAAGGTTTTTATATTAGTGGTAAGGCTTTAGTAATGGATTATATGCAAGTTTTAAAGCTACCTAGATGTGGGCGCAGAGGGCGCGGAGGGCGCAGGTACTGGTGCGGCGGCGGCGGCGGCGTGGGCGTGGGCGTCATGGGCGTGTGCAGCGCGGCCGCCGAGTGCGGCGCGTACCCGCCAGATCCCGACCCCGACCCCGACCCTGACACCTGCAACACACACACTACTGTTATATCCACATCTATACTAAACCTAGACAGCGCAAGTATCACGATCTGTATCAAAACCATACGTGCTATTTTTAGACTACTTACTATGTCATCACAAGCACTATTTAGTGATGGGAAACCAAAATAAATTACACGCCGCGCGATTCAAAACGAATCTGACGTTTGACTAGAGCGCACCACAGGTGCGGAGTGTGCGCGGCAGTGGGCACATTAGTGTTTTACACTTATGCCGGGCACGCCAAGTAAGTGAACTTGCGTTATCTAGACTATCTAAATCTGTGGATATATTACGGTTCATATTCCGCCTAGGAAAATGAATTGCCGGACGTAGGTCCCTTGCTTCGCATTCAGGCGGCTCCCAATGACTCCAAACAGTGGCTCTCGTTTGAACTAGTAATGAATTAATTGAATTTAGATCCTATTTTCTGAAATTGTAATATATTTAGGCCTCACGCAGGTTGATAATTAAAGGATGGCTTTATTGACATGTCTGTTTCCCATGAGGCCCATAAATATTAGAGCCCCAGGTTGTGCAAAGCCTTCTCACTCGGCGCATTCCAAAACGTAATTTTTTATATTAATTTTAGTATTTTAATAATTTATATACATTCCAATGGCACAACAGACACTTCGTTCCAAAAAGTCTTCAAAATTGCCAAGTTTTGAGAGATCAAGTTAAGTTATAATAAATAATATCTATGTACACTTACGCTTAGTTGCCGACTCAGCATCGGGTTCTGCTGCGACGTCGTTATTTTGTTTGTACCATAATTTGAACCCATTTGATCTGTCGAAACGAAACATTTATTATCGCTCTTATTCAGCAAGCTTTTATTGAATACTATATAAGAATGAGACTTACTCGACGGATGATATAAATGGTGGAAATCCGTGCGAGTCAATGTAACGTTTGGAGGTGTCTCCGAGACCAACGCGTTGATTGTGGATCCTAGATCCGCCTGGGGCTGCTCTGCAGCCTGGAAACAAAGATGTTTACATTAAAAAACGATTAATTATTCAAAATGGGTTCATGTTCAGATGTTTGTAATTCATCGAATAATTAACCCAAATAATCGCAATGACGTCATTTTGTTTGAAATCTAACCGCCAATATCAAACGACCGACAATTCTCTTTAACTGGCTAACTTTTTTTATTTATATACCACTAACCCCCTTACTCATAAAACGTTATTTAACTAATAAGCTGATTAAGTGGTCACCTAAATAACGTAAATTTTTTTGACGATGACAGCAAGGTGACGTTATTTATTTGACCATTTATTCAGTAG
>OX596246.1:10473164-10622261 GCA_951394255.1 Polyploca ridens | reverse complement strand
ATGTAAGTTGCTTGATTGAATTGAGTTGTTGATGATTATTTTTTTTGTTTGAAATTTCCAAGTTTTATAATTTTTTTGTTGTTTGTGTACTAATACAAGCTTACATGCCAAATTTCAGCTTTCTAGGACTTCAGGAAGTACCCTATGAGTTTTGATGATCATCAGTGAGTCAGTGATTAAACAAAAATGTAAAAGTATTCGCGTCTCACTTACAAATAAAATTTGCACCGTCAAAGCAATTTCCTGATCAATTCAACATTCGTCAGAATGTTCTCTTCAGGATAACGTAATTCTACTATAATAAAAGAAAAGATAACCCCATTTGCTGTGGCAACATCACGAAGAGCACTGGTATCCATAGAATCGACATTTCTATCGAGGTTCAATCCCGTCGTCACTTGGAAGACAAGGATAAGCTGGCATCCAAAAAGCTCGGCTTGTTTAATAGAGCTAAGGAACAATGGAAGACTGCAAGTTTAGATTTCGAAGTCGGGCCCTATATGGAGTACTGCTGTCATCTGTGGGCCGCACTCGAATACCAATACCAGCTTGGGCTTATTGACTCGGTTCAGCGCGGTGCCATTAGAACTGTCAACGATCCCGAGCTCACAAGCGGTTTAGAACCGCTTAGTCAAAGGCGACTTTGCCTTTTATGTGCGTTCTACCGCTTACACAAGTGTTCAGAGGAATTGTTTTGACTTGATGCCCACGGGTACCTTCTACAAATTTCTTTTGGTCCCGTACTAGTGATATTTTAATGGCAAAACAACAAAACCATCTTCAAATAATGTTCATACCCCCTGTCGGAATGGCCGCTATTTTAATTTTATTATTTTACTTTAGATGTGCAGATATAAAGGGATTGTTTTGCCTCTAAATGCCGTACAGATTCTAAAAGGGTTCATTTGAAAAGCAACTATCAGTAAATTAGAAAATTTTCAGTAAATTATAATCAGTGTTGCCAGAGTGTCTTCACGATAAGATACGCACAGCACCTAAAAATAGTACGAAACTTAACTTTTGAGTACGCAGTGAATAAAAAAAAAAATATTCAAGTAATTTCTCATTTAAAGTAGGTTTTTCACTGTATTTTTAAGTGCCGCACTGAACCTGAAGGAACCACGAAAGAACAAAACTAAACCAGCGAAACCACATACAGTAACACAGTATCATGACTTTTTGGCGAGAACTTGCAGAGTGACGTTGCGTTTTCATTGTTATTTTCATAAATTCTCGTATTTTGAGTTTTATTGCATATTCTCTCTGTGGTATTTTATCCAAAAAGATCAATCCATGTGCACAAGTGAAGTTAAATGAAATGAATTATGTGTATCATGACTTTTCAAGTTGTCTCAAAAAGTCCGTGAAGAGTTTTAGTACATTGACCACTATTGTAAAAAAACATTACTTTTATGGACGGTGACTTACTGAAGTCTGTGAAAGTGTTAATTATTGTGACTGGAAATTATAATATAACTCGACACTGGCAGAAATATGACCTAATTTAGATTCTGTTGCTATGGAGGTGCAAGGTGGATGACACCTCCATTTAAAAGGGAAGATCTTCCGCCAGGCTGGGTCATCATGCCTGGGGACCGCGGTCCAACTGTACATGTCGGACAGTTGTATATATGCAGATTCTCGAGAAAACTTCTTTAGCGCGATGCAGGATGTAGGATAATGTAGCGCCACGCCATCTATCTTTCAGTGTGTGGACTATCTTAGTGTTACTGATAGATGGCTCATAGATGTCGATACAGTTGCCAAAATTAAAATTAAGAATGATGAATGATAGATAAAACAAAACTTGGAATTGGAACATGGAATAAAAAAAAACACACCGGTGTCGCTAGTCCTAATTTTATGCTGAAACTTGCTTGACAGAAATTAAAATTAATTAACTTTTTTATTTTGAAAATTTGTTTTAGTCTTGACAGTAAAATAGTACGCAAATTGACGGGAGAGTACCTGAGAACGCTACCTAACGAAATAGTACGCAATGCGTACTAATGCGTACCCTAATGGCAACGCTGATTATAATGTATGTTAAAAGTAATCAATCACCAAAGGTTTTTTTTTTGATTTGCCAACATTTTGTAGATTTTGTAATATAACACCAAAACTAGACCCTTGAACTTTTTGTTTTATTTGGCAGTGAGATTATAATATTATCTGTAAAAAGACACCAAAATCACAATCAATGGGTTTGGGTGTATAAAATTTTCAATTTCGCCCGCGAACATTTTGTATTTATTTTAGTTTTTTATAATTTACTGTTTTCCAATCCGTTTAACTACGGTATGGTGTATAATTCAACATGAGTCATCATCATCCCTAATTGTTGAACAAACATTTAAGAGCTAATAATGTTTTTGGTGATTATACACAGTAGTTTTTAAATTATGTTAAATGTTTACATTTTTAATTATTATAATTTATTATTTTGTAATAGGTACCTACATTTCTAGTGTTTCCTTTGTTTTTTTTTTTATTACGTTAATCGTGACGTCACCGTTTTGGCAACGATTGACAATCAGTGCTGTAGCCCGGTGCCTGTAATGGGCTTACAGTTTTCAACTGAATCGCTGTCCATTTCTGATGTCACACAACACAATTACCTATTATGTTCTTTTAATTTTTTTTCTCTCTACTTTTTTGTTTGTGTAATTTTGTTGTGTGCTATTTCAGTAGTAAAAATGTTTTTCTTTCTTTCTAAAACAAAAAAAAGTTACGAGTCGAATATACAATCTTCTCCTTTTTTGAAGGCGGTTAAAAAATAACTTCTCCCTCACATTGATACATGTCAGTGGCGGTGGTTGAAAGAAACGAGTGTAATTCCACTTCCCGTGAAGCTATTATTTTGTAAGATTCTATACTAACCAATAGGAGATTAGAGAATCGCATGTGACTAATCTTAGCCATATAATGCTATTTAAGACTCTATTTATAGTAAAATAAAGTCCGATAAGGCTGACTACTGGTGCAGGGCTGCCAACCGGGTGTTTTACCCTATTATAACTAGGAGAATGTACAAATTTGCGAATGGTTGACCATAACTAATAGAGACAAAAAATGCGACAGCAATAAAAATCTTAACTTACGTAAACTTACCTAGGTACTCAGTAATTTTTCATTAGAGAATCTACTTATCAGATAAGTAGTTAGGTAGGCACCGTTTAGGTAAAAGAACTAGGGGCGGTATTGTAATGGTCAGTATTCTTTGCGAGAGGTAAGTACCTACCAATTTATAGGTAGGTAATCCATTGAATTTATTAATGTGAAATGCAAATTACCTTGGAAAAGTGTTAACAGCAACGTCAACATCAAAGAAGATATCTACTAGTTCATCAACATCCGATTCTGGTGTAAGCGATGGTGGCAATGTGGCCGACGGATTGGCAGCCGCATTAACCGTGTGGACCGCGCAATTAAACACCACAGGTTCTGTTTGCACCATGGGCAGCATGGCTATAGCACAATCCACTGCTCACTTCCACTCTTTTTTAAACACAGGTCTTCCTGAATCCGTTTGAAACAACACAGTACGGTATCCGTATCCAAACATACACTGCATTGCGCCACGAGTGCCGCGACGCTATTTTTTTATACAGTAACTTCGAGATAAACACTCCCTATACAGGAATTAAGCGCACAAAAGTAACATATTTTTGCATTACGTTCCGTTTAATTTTAATGTCCGTCGACCAACAATAAGATGCAATAACTTTATTACGTAGTGATAGTGCAATTTCCTATCAATATCCATGCGAAACGTTCGCTACAAAACGACGATGAAAGTCAACTGAAAGACGAGACGTAGATATACAAGCATCCTTTTCGTTCAACGCTTTACAAAATTATCAACACGACGGGCGGCGCGACACGACGCAGGTCGACGGCGACGGTGACGACGACGGCGACAGCGTCGGTGGCGGCGGCCGGGAGAACTCCGACTGACTGACGAACAGAACAATATCGTTGATACAGTCACACCCATATCAATCTGACTTGCCAACTCTTGCGATCTCACTCCTCGACACGAAAATGATCAACTACGCTGTCGATTAAGGCCGATCATTCACGAATTACAATATGTATGTACAACGGATAAATACGGATAGAAAAATTTGTTCGCTATTTCATTAGCCATCTATTTGTTGCGAAACACGAGCGAAATGTATAAAACAGTTAACGCGTAGGCAATTAGTTGAGATCTCTTTATTTACTTAGATAGTTATAATTATGGCTGTAACAGCCTGACTTCTAAAGTCTTTACAAGCGTATATCACATTTGAAACATAGGTACAATGCACATTTACAACAACTAAAAACGTTAATGCATGTGGCTCAGATTATGATCCATCCGCAGCTCATGATTTATATATCAAATCCCTACATACTCGTAAGATTTGAGTTAACTAATAGGTGATTAGAGATGAGTAATTTTTTATAATAGCTCTCTATTGGTGATGTTAAAGGTAAATTAATAAATTGCACGAATTTATGCGCTGTGAACCGTGACGTATCTACCTACTGTACCTACATGAAAGTGAAATGGAACAGTATTCGTGTCAAGTGCACAATTTAGATAACAAGGTCAGTTGGTTGCATAAATGTAATCAAAAATATTTTAGTTTGTATTTTTTGTGACTTATGTACTTTCACAATTAATTATCTATTTAGGTGTGGTATGATTACGTTTAAAATAACATGACAAAACATTAATTTCCTCCGTAAATCAAAAGAGGAATTTAACAACAAGGCAAGCTGGCTGATCAACACCTATACCTATTAGAATAATGAAGTTTAAAAAAACCATGATGCTTATTTTAATTAGTTAGCATAATCAGGGTACAAACGCGTTTCAATGCATTAAAATATTTACGAATTATGAGTAAAAGAGTAGACGGGCAGTAGAGGAAGAGCGCGGCGCGTGCAGATATCGGTGCAGGCGGCCCCGCGGATCTATGTCAGTGGGTCACGGCAATGACGTGGCACACGGCCGCGGCGAGTCGCGGCGCGCACTTCATTCTAATTCCGCTTCTCCGGTATCTTCGACTTGACTACATGCTTGTTTATTTATGCCTCGATATGTTAATCTATCAACTTCATTCACCACCCATTAATAGAGCTGAGAACGTAAAGCTGCCTAGGTGCCTCCAACTTATACTCGAACTCGGTTAGCGTATTGGTGACATTGACCGACTGATATAATTCACGTGAATGCGAATGAGAAATACGTTCTCGGTAACTAACAAGTTAATTAATTCGGAATCTGGGGGTTTCCATATGACACAGGATGACTAAACCAGGCATTAAATACCTAATAAGCAATTTAGGTGTTAATATGTTTTTACTAAATATTCTACATAATATGCCAAGCCTACAAGTAGAACATAACTTTACAGAATAAATATACCTTGCTCGGCCTGTAACATATACAGGCACACATCCTAAGGATTGTGGATGATTCACTACATATACTTGATCACAGCAAAATGCGAAAAGGTCCAACAGAATGCTCTATTATTTTAGGTCTCCAACTGGAGACTTTAAGTTTGAAACCTAAACCTTTATGAAAAATCTTTGTGTTGTTTGTTTATCCCCGAGGATTTTTTACTTTAACAATTTTGTGCTCCGTTAACTTTAAATTAAACTCAACTAATATCATGTCTACAAGAAATGATGAGCTTCTGCCTCAAGGGAACGTAAGTAATCAGATCAAATGAAACAACTAATGAGAATATAAATGGCATAATATATTGGATGGGGACCGGGTGGACTATCCCTGTTGAAATATCATAATATTTCATAGATATAAACATGGTATATCAATCAGCTGCTATTATTAGTGTCTTTTAATTACTAAACTGGCTAACGAGATGGAAAGAAGCATGCTCAGAGCCAAGAAACCTGATAGAATGAAAACCCACAGCATCAGACACAAGACCAAGGTTCAGAAGATAACCCTAAAAATCAGAAAGCTATAATGGAAACGGTTGAGTGATACGGGGGAAGGACAAATAGAGCAGAATAGTTGCTTAGTGGTACCCAAAGAAGGTCAAACAAAGTGAGGTTAGATCACAGAAAAGAAACAGAAAAGATGGGAATGGCATAAATCGGACAAGGTGGGTTAGAGTGACCCAGAAAGAGATCAAAAAGTTATGAGTAGGACTTTGCCGTCTGGCAAACGGACGCACTGTCAGAAATATTTACTTGTAAACGGAATCCTGAAACAACAGAATTGTTAATAATCCTGAAGGTGTCCGACGTAAACGGTATCGAGCAATGGGAATAATGAAAGGGCTGAATATGGCAAATATCTAAAAGAAAACCGAAAAGCATTTATTTTGTATGTGGTGTGGAACTGTGGAGGTATCCAAAACGAAATCACGTCTACGAAATTTCAATTTGTTAAAAGTTACCTGCAAGATTTTTATCGAATAAGCTTGAGCATTCGGTGAAAGAAAACTTAGAGAGGAAACCATAGCACCAAGAAGTATAAAGCCCGTGGAGTGCGCGTCGACACGATTTTGTTTCAAACACAACTCACCAATTGCTATGGGGGAACCGATTTGATTGGCAGGCGCAAAGGAGACTGGTGGTCATTTATAATTTGTTTGAGTTTTGTAATCGGTTTTGATTATTAAATATTTGTATTAGAAATAACAGCAAACGTAAAAGAGGGCTGGTCTGCGATGATTATGGGTTCAATTTTGAAAAAGAAAGAGGTAATATGATTTTAAAAGCTAATTTTATAAATATTTACTGGATTTTGAAATTAATAAAGATTTGAGTACGTTTCTCCTATATTCTTTTTTGGAATTTCATTGTTTTTTGTAATAAATCTCCGTCTGTTATCAATAGAATTAACGAAAAATAACATATGCGTAAAACATCATATTTTAAGGCGCCTAGGGTCGTGAAATGGTCATCTTTGAAGGCCTAAAGCTCTGAAATGAGTTAACTGAGAGCTTCAAAAAAAAAAATATATTACACACTGATATATATTCTTCAATCTCAACGTTTAAAAAAATTGTAGCACATAAAATACTATTTGATAAAAAAAAATGAAATGATGCTGTTTTCAACTTTAAAATTGCTACTGCTTCAAAACTATTAGAGATATTTTCATGGCTCTTACATGAAAGAATCGCTAACTTATTTGTCTAAAAAATAGACGTTTAAATTGTTAAAATAACACATAGTTTTGACATAAGGTACAATTTACTATATGCACTACAAACGGCCTAGAGAGGGTCTGTGCGCGGGCGACGGGACGCAGTGTGCCGCTGACTTTCAGACGAGGAGGCTGTGCGCTATGCTGTCACAATCCGTTCGCTCCGTGAAGTTACGAGTTATAAATTATTTATTCTGTTGTTAAACTAGTATTCTTATTGAAAATATATTTGAGTGCAAAAGGACGCCTGATTTTGCTGAGTTGCGGCAAAAATGCCACGGAAGAAGAGAGCTACAAAGAGTTCCGCCAATAGGGCTCGGAAAATGAACGAAGTATTGTAAGTAAAAACCAAATACCTAATAAAAAAAAAAACTGAGTAAACACCAACTATCCCTTTTCTATAAGCTAGTTGTCGGTTTACAATTACCATCTATGAATATAATGAATATTTGAACTAATTTGTATACCTAACATTTTGGCAGTCTCCGATAATGGAAACTCCAAAATACTATTTGATACTACTAACTACCTATTTTAACAAAATACCTATTTTATTTTTTAGGAAGTCAAGAAAAAAAAAATTGAAGAATTATGTGAGGGACGCGCGGACGTGAGGGTAGTAGTCATACTGAGTGAGTACCTAGATTATATCTTTATTATTATATTTAGTCATAGATAAAATTGAATAAAGACTAGTGACCGCCTGCGGCTTCGCCCATATAGAAATAGGGCTTCCTTATCCCGTAGTAATTTCTCAAAATCCGTTCATAGCTGACGTCTCCTACCTATAAATAAACTATATATCTGCCAAATTTAACCTTCATAGTACCTACAACAATTATTTCTTAGAGATTTCGTATTTAGTCATTGATAGAGTGAATGAGTTTCCTTTCGTTTTTAAATATGTATCTTTCTTTACAGTTGCAATATTCCGCCTAATCAACCACGGTACTGTCACCAACTGTCACCAATAATAACAAATACCTGTACAAACCAGTCTAGAAATAATCTGCAGGTAATGTAAAAAGTAGGGTAAAACATCCTTATTATATCCACCATATAAGCATTATTTTACATAGGTCAAACGAATTAGTTCAAATGGTGTTGAAAGTAGGGTAAACTTCCTAATTATTTGCACATGATAATTATGAGTGAGTGTGATGATAAGTAGATATGAGTCGCCTTGGTATTATTGTACCTAGTTATCTGTGAAACTGTGGGGGGCAGCTAGTTTACTTATAAATACGAACAATTGTTATAATGATTCCGACGATCCTTCAAAAATTAAAACTCATGTATTATTTTTCCATCATGAATTGAACTTTGGTACAATAAAAACTTTCGAGTCGGAATGTTAGTCCTATAGAAAAGGTACTTCATATTATTAAGTAATGAATATAAAAGTGTATTATTACATCACATTAAAATTATTACGGTGATAAAAAAATAAACGCGTTTTAACATGATTTTATTAGCTTCACCTGTATGTACGTAACGGAATCATCCATCAAACATAATTTTCATCGACTTCAAAACGTCAGATTCCTTCATTTTACCCGACTGACCCGGAAGGAGGGTTATGTTTTTCGATTGTATGTATGTATGTATGTATGTCTATTTCTTTGTGCCGCTCTGCAGCCTAAACGGCTTGATGGATTTAAGCATATGAGGTGTCGCTAGATTCGTCTTGACTGGAGGAGTGTCATAGAGTCTATTATTTTTATATAGCGCCTAAGAATAAAAAAATAAGGGAGGTATTAAATATAAAAGTTTCGTTATTATAACAATATGGGTATCAAATGAAAGCTTGTAAATAGACCATTCCATATATGTATATATTGTAATACTTTTATGCTACCATTTTGACGTAAACTGCAAAAAACCACGTTTAATGCAAGGACAGTAGGTACTGAGCCGTTACCATACGTAAATCAAAGATTTGCTTTGAGATGGTTGTTAGCGTTCCTTTACCGTACCGGTCATTTACTTACTAATACATACTTACTTACTCTTTCAGTATAAAACTAAAAAGTCTGAAATAAATTAAATTATTAAAAGAAACAAAAAACTCGACTGCGTAAAACATAAATTGACTGAAAAGAGAAAAACAAGCTCTTAAATCTATAGAATTTTGAATATAACTTGAATTTTATAAGGTATTGCAGTCGGGGATAAACAAATATTACAATAAAATACATAAGTACTTAGGTTATTGGTTGTCCCCGATTGCAATACCTTATACAATTCAAGTTATATTCAAAATTCTATAGATTTAAGAGCTTGTTTTTCTCTTTTCAGTCAATTTATGTTTTACGCAGTCGGGTTTTTTGTTTCTTTTAATAATTTAATTTAATGATCCAAATATTTGTATCTTGAAGTAATAATAAGATGATTATTTTATGTATCAAAGAATATTTCATAATAGCAGCGTACTGACTGACCGAAGCAATCTTCGCACGGCAACCACCCGAGGCAGCCTCGCAAGGCTGCTCGTTCAGTCAGTACGCGGCTAATGATGAAAATTGCAGAAACAGAATGTGTATATTTTCATATATATATATATAGTAATTATAATGTATTATTTCAGCCGGATGTTAACACTGAAATACATGACTCGACATTACTTGATACATCTGAAACGACTGTGACAGGCGCTATTGAAAATAAGAGATCCTGAATATATAGAAAATGCTATGAAAGAAAAACGAAAAAAAAACGAAGCAAAGCAAAGTAAAGTTGTATCTAAGAGAAAGATCATTGAAGACAAAACACAACTTGTAGGAAATGAAGACAGACAAATACTGAAAAAAAACAAAGGATAGATGACAAAGAAAATAAAAACATCAATAAGAGCCCGGAAATAAATATAGTAAGTAAAATAAAAAAAAAAGGGTAATAACGAAAACCTTAATGAAACGGAAGAAATAAGGGAAGAAATTATGTTAGCTGATAAAAGAATGGACATAAGTAATACTAACAAGTACCTAAAAGATATAAACACAAGACAGTATGACGACGATAGTCAGGTGACAGAAGAATGTGATGTAGATGAAGAATATGTTTGCCCTAATGATGAATTTTTCAAGAGATCACTAGATTTTACTGAATTTTAACTGTTGACTTTTTATACATAAAGCAATTTTATAACTACATTTCAGAATTTTTATTTCAGTAAATTTTGTTCGTGCGATTTATTTAGAGTGGTTTTCACTTCAGTTAAAAAAAAACCTTATCTGTCGTGCGCACAATCACTTACTAAAGTTATGCTATATACCGAACCCAATCCTATCAAACTCATCCCAACGCAAATATACGACAATAATGAAACCTCGTAAAGTACTCGTAAATAATAAAAAAAATTGCCGAGGAGATGGCAACTTACTATGAAACTGTTTTTGTATATTTTAATTTACTGTCGTATCCAGCTTCTTTACTATTTATAATAGTATAGAAGACGAACACAAACATATTTTTTATACTAGTCGCTTCGTGTGCGAAGTAATATTTGAATTGATATTAGTATATTTAAAACTAGATAACTTTGTAATTATGTACTAGTTTTTAATTGCATTCCCTTCCATCCAAATCTTATATTTTTTAATTCCATTCTTATAATATCATAAAAAAATTATAATGATAGGTATAATGATGAAGTGCCGATAACTATCCCGTTTACCCTACTTACATAATCGCGCCGTAAAATAACCACAGCAACGCAAACGCGTGCGATGTTTTGGTGAGGGGGGTGAGGGGCTAGCTTGGGTGGCGGAGCGGGAAGCAAAGATAGGCCACACCTGGAAGCATAGGCCACGCCTAAATGCTCAAGGTCATTGGCGAGTCCACGCGCCTTAAGCGAGTGCGGTATCTCCGCACGCGCTCTCCACGGGCCTTATACTTCTTGCATAGCACGCACAGTAGTAGGGTACTTTGTATAGTAGGTACTCGCCTAGCTACTTCAAGATGAAAGTCTTGTCTCCACGCATCGACCGGTCTTCGCGAACAGCTGCTCTTGGGAGTTCAATGCTTGTTGTGGGTGTGATAATGTGAGCGAAGGTAGTAAAGACACAAAACCCACAAGGGTACTGACATAAAAAAATGATTCATAGTTTTTTTTTTTCATAAGATCTACATTTTCGAGAACAATACCATTGGTATTGTTCTCGAAAATGATATATGTGATATTAGTTGAGTTTAATTTAAAGTTAACGGAGCACAAAATTATTTAAGTAAAAAATCCTCGGGGATAAACAAATAACACAAAGATTTTTCATAAAGGTTTAGGTGTCAAACTTAAAGTCTCCAGTTGGAGACCTAAAATAATAGAGCATTTGGTTGGACCTTTTCGCATTTTGCTGTGATCAAGTATATGTATATATTACAGCCAATACCATATATTAAAAAAAACATCGTCATCTAGTGTGGTAACAGGGACCCAATTCTCAGCCACTCGAATTCATCACTCGTTCGAAATAAAGTTCGAACTCTTACTTTTTTCGAATGTAAATCAAGTTTGGCTATTCTGACAATTTCGAAGACGCCATTTTCTCTAATTTTTCGAGGGCTAGCGCTCGAACTGCTTCGACTGGTTGGGACCGTTCGTAACGTATTTCGAATGCGAACTATTAAAAGTCAAACAGTTAGGTTGTCATTTGGAAACGTAATGACAGATAAGCCTAAGGATTTTCGTTACGCACAGCCAATATTTTTTCATGTTCATTTATAATTATTATATAAAATTTATTAACTTATGAATTCCGGATATATTAGGATATATTAAGATATAAAAAGTGTAAAACGTTGTTTTAAATATTTTAGAGTCGTGAAACGGCCAAGTCACATAATTTGACTACGGTGTGTAGAGTTTGTGAAGTTAGGGCTTGTAGAGTAAGTGCATGTAGAGTTATAAACTTGGCTCTACATGGAGTTTTATAAAGTCTTATCAATAAAATTTATTTAACATCATCAAGTCCGCTAGCTTTCGGTCTGCTATTATGTAAAAAATAAATAATAAATGCGTCTATTTCTGCACACAATAAAAATTACAAATAAATCAAGGTTGGTGCCGCCTCGTTACTTAAAATAATCCTGTATCAGAAGATCCCGCACTTCCATAACTAAAATAAATCTTAAACATAATTAATCATCTTAGTTGGATTGGAAACAAACGTTTTATCTATCTAATCTAATACCTTTAAACGCTGAAACGCTTTACAAGAGCTGAAATCCGCCGTTGAAAGTTTCAACCCCAAAAAGGCCCCCGGGGCGGATGGTCTCACCGCTGGTATCTACAGCTAGGTCATATCCAAGGACCCCGAACTCCACCTAGCCCTGTTCAATAAGTGCCTAGAATTGTCCTGTTTCCCAAAAGTCTGGAAAGAGGCCACAGTAGTCGTCGTGCGGAAACCTGGCAAGGAAGACTACAGTCATCCAAAATCGCACCGGCCCATAAGCCTTCTCTCAGTGATGGGAAAGATCTTCGAGAAGATGATGGTCCGAAGGTTGCAATGGCAATTCCCCGGATGAGTACTCGCCGGTATGGATTCATGCCCCAGAGGAGCACTGAGGACTCCCTCTATGATCTGATGCAATGTATACGTGGTAATCTAGCGTATAAGAAGCTGATTACCATGCTATCATTGGATAAAGAGGGAGCCTTCGACAGCGCTTGGTGGCCTGCGATCCGAGTCCGACTGGCTGAGGAACATTGTCCGATGAATCTGAGAGGTCATGGACATGGGTGACGTACGCCGGTGAAGAGTACGCCAAAAGTACCAATAAAGGTTGCGTACAAGGCTCTATCAAAGGACCCATCCTCTGGAACCTTTCTCTCGACCCATTGCTGAGAGGCCTAGAACGCTGGGGCGACTACTGTCAGGCTTTTGCCGACGATGTCATCTTGGTATTTGCCGCCGACTCGGCGCTGGAGGTACAGAGACTGGCCAATGCCACCCTCGAGTATGTCCGGGAGTGGGGTGTCAAAAATAAGCTTATGTTTGCACTTATGTACGCCACATAAAACAAAAGCGATGCTAATCAGGAAGCTTAAATTCGACACGCCACTCCTGCATATGATTTCTTCAGGGTCGGCAACGCACGAGTGATGCCCCTGGTGTTGCAAGCGTCCATAGGCTACGGTAACTGCTTACCATCAGGCGGGCCGTATGCTTGTTTGCCACCTTAGTGGTATAAAAAAAAAAAAATGTGCGGGGTCGACATTGGCATGTCGAACGAGATCAAAATCATGGGACAATTGACAATAAGCTAAAGTTCAACGCCCACACTGCGAACATCTACAGAAAGGCGTTGAACATTTATAAGCAGTTGTCCAGAGCCGCCAGGATCAGCAGCATGGGGTCTCCACCCGGAGGTGATCTGTGTCATCTACACGGCAACGGTGTGGAGCCAGTGATCTCGTATGCCTACGGCGCCTGGGCGCCGGCAACGAAGAAACTTGGAGTGCAGAGGCAGCTGAACGCGGTCCAACGAGGATTTGCCCAGAAACTGTGTGGAGTCTACCGCACCGTCTCCCTGAACGCGGCACTGGTGCCGTCTAGGATACTGCAGGCAGGCGCCCTGTTCGAGGCCAAGAGGGGAGTTCCCCTGACAGTGTTAGGCGATCGGGAGGTGGAGCACAGGGTAGCCTTCACCGAAGCCCCGCATCCGGCAGAGGATATGTGCCCGGAATTCATGAGCCTGGTGGACCAACAGCAAGTGGATGACCGCGCCAATCAGGCGGTCCACATTTACACGGATGGGAGCAAGATTGAGGGTAAGGTCGGAGCCGCACTATCCCTGTGGAGGAGTGGGGTCGAGACCAAAGCCCACAAACTCATGTTGCCACCGCACTGCACGGTCTACCAGGCGGAATTGGTGGCCATATGCAAGGCCACGAGGTTGACCCTCAAATGCGATGAGGCTAGTTTCGGTATCCTCAGCGACTCGTATTCGGCGCTGGAATCCGTGATCAACACTAATTCCGTCCCCCTGGCTGTCGAAGCTCGTAAAAACATCCAGCACAGCAAACGCCAGAACAAGGAAGTTTCCTTGTTCTGCATCAAAGCACACGTGGGCTTTGAGGGGAACGAACGAGTGAAGAAGAAGAAGAAGTTCCTTCCCGACGCAGTGGAGGCAGTTGGAATAGTTTTAATAATTTTAATGTACAACGACCTTGATGCTGGACACCCCTAGAACAATCTTCGGGAACTCCATATGAATGACGATTGCTTCGATAGAAATGCGCTATGCCAGACCCGGTCAAAAGCCTAAACATATCTAGGCTTACTGTCAATGCCTTTGCTCTCTATGGCTTCAGCCCATCAGTTCTTCAGGTAACAAGCAAACTCAGCCATATTGGCGGTTGAGCTGGTGCTTTTCTAGATACCTAGATAGAGGGGAGGTTATCGCTATGAGCCTGTAGATGAACGGGTTTATTCGGTTCCCTTTTCTGGGAATCGGATGGCCAAGGGCAGTCTTCCGAAAACTGAATGAAGTGTTTTATACTTTAAAATGTAACACTTAAACAACCAAAAACAGTACTTTTACTAAAAAGAAACCGCGCCATCCAGTTTCTATCGGCGCGCCGCCGCCGCCGCTGACAAATTTTTGGTCGGCGCCTCTATCCCCATTTTAATAAAAATGTTAGATAGATAGCTTATAAATTAACCTAAGACTTAAAATGTAAAATATTCGATACATTTTGGTCAAATGATAACGATATAGCAAATATTTTCAAACGAACGATGTTTCTAGTATAAATAAATATGGCAATGAAGTAATAAAATCTATACATATAAAATTACTTGTCCTGACTGACTGATCAACGCATAGCCCAAACCGCTAGGGTTAGAATCTCGAAATTTTGCACACAGATTCCTTTTATAACGTAGGCATCCACTAAGAAAGGATTTTTGGAAATTCTACTCCTAAGGGGGTGAAAAGAGGGAATTAAAAGTTGTTTGTTTGAAAAATCGTATTCCTTGGGTTTATAAACATGAAACTTAGCACGATTACTAACCTAAATAAATAACAAAAATTCTCATTATTAGGTTTTCAAAACTACCCCTACAAGGGGGTTTAGGGGTAGTTAGTGTGTAAGGAAAAAACCTAACATTTGGTCCGATTAACTTAAAACTCGGTATTATTACTTTGGACAGACAATAAAGAAACACGTGTTTTTGGATTTCTCGCAATTCGGTCCCGAACGGGACAAAAAGGGGTAATTACGTTCTAAGGGGAGTTTTACTGCGTGTCTCGGTAGCTCGATAGAGTCTCGATAGTAGTAACTCAATAGTCGGTATACATTGGCTCCTTTTATAGGCTTTTTGGATTTTTGGAAAAATCATTTCTAAGGGGGTAAAAAAAGGGCGCGGACGAAACCGCGGGGCGGAAAGCTAGGTAGACATATGATGATAGATGGTCGGTTTTCATCAAAATTTGATTTGTTGAAACAAAATTAAGGCCAAATGACGTGCTTTGACGATATTTGATACGAGAGTGGGGGAACGCTCCTATCAAATTGAATAAATTAACAAACTGCATAATAGTAGATTATTAACCAAGGGGATAAAGCAGTGTCTTCTGTCGCGGGTGACGATTTAAATCGCGAGCGTAACGAAGGACTCGAGGTTTACTCCCGAGCGCAGCGAGGGTGTTAAAAACTTAAATCACGAGCGAAGCGAGGGATTTAAGAGAGTCCTGAGTGTAGCGAGGGATTTAAGTTCACCTAAGACTAAGACAGCTTTATCACCGAGGAAAATACTCTACTTTTCGTACCATTTGCGAAAAAAAATTCACTATAATAATATGAGATAAGCACTGTGGATAAGCATTTATTAAAAATAATGACAATTAAAAGTAAAAGTTAACATTCGAAACATTGGTCCAATTATTGATTGGTACATTTATTGTTGATGAGTTGATTTGCGTATTTCTTTTTCA
Organism: Polyploca ridens; assembly: GCA_951394255.1. Taxonomy (NCBI): domain Eukaryota; kingdom Metazoa; phylum Arthropoda; class Insecta; order Lepidoptera; family Drepanidae; genus Polyploca; species Polyploca ridens. The sequence goes on along the minus strand of OX596246.1, from coordinate 10,606,144 downwards.
AAAAGATGTATAATGCTTTATATACAAACTCAATGGTGTAAACACAGATGTAGTTCAGTATAAATTTCGGTAAGTATTCCAAATTTAAATCACATTCTCCCCCTAGAGGATGAATGAAATTCAGTACAATTTTCTTTCCCTGTTTTTAACAGATTAAAAATGACTATTGTTATGTTCGCTTTTTGTGGCATAGAATGTCACTTTTTTGAGCAAGTGGTACGAAAAAAGATTTTATAGGTGTGGTTGTGGTTTGTTTGGTAACACATAAACTAACTAAAATTGGTAGTGGATATACCTAATCAATACATGAAATAATTTACTAATTTCATATCTTGAAGTACTTTATCAGAGATGAATGTATAGACAAGTGTACAAGGACTTTAAGTTGTCCGCTAAGAATCCCCGCAAATGCGTTGCGTCACGTGGGCGGGCAGATCGATTGGACGGGCGGCATTCTTAGCGCCTGCGCGAACACGATCCTCTCATATATCGACCGCTTACTTTTAACTGAACGCTTTTGGGGCAGGTTAGGCCTATGCTCTGGGGTCAAGGTCATGTTCCTCACTGCTGATACATTAGTATTACTACCAACAACCAGCTAGTTATCCATCATAATTTATTCAATTCCGTCAAAAATGATAAAGGTAATTAATTTTACATGGTTTTGTTAATTACGCTGAATTACTTTCTTTAATCTTTTAACACACTGTCCAGAACGAGTTATAATATACACTCATCAAAAAAAGTTTGCATTCAGTTTGAAAAATCGAAATCTTTTTTTGTTACGGTAGACTATAATATTACAAACTTTTATTGTATGTATGTATGTTTGTTCGTTCGGGTGGAATCTTGCAAGTCGAATTTCACCCACTTCCAGTGGTCGGATTGACTTGATATCTGGCATATATTAGTATATTGGATGACCATGCAAGTACAGAAACAAAAAGTACAGTCACCAAAAAAAGCTTGTATTAAAAATGAAATTTTTGACAAAAACTTATTATAATTTATTACTAATTATGTCTAACTGTTAATATGTAACGACTCCTTAAGGGTCAACAATCTTTAGTATCGAAGATTTTAGTACCCCCTAAGTACCTTTATAAAATTAAATTGTAAGTATTTTTTTGAAAACTACAGTTTTTTTTTTTTTAATTCTTCTTTTTTGATTCTTCGTTGTTCAGAGTTAATCAGGTGTCAAAGGTACAAAAATCTGATGAACTTCAACAGTATTTCAACAAAGTTGGCATTTGGATATGTTAAAATATACTACTGGTGCTATTGAAAAATAAAATGGCAGACGATTGTGGTGGTGGTAACATCACGGCAGACACGTTTAAAAGTGCATTTTTTTTGCATTTTCAAACATATTTTAACAAATCTGAAATTTTAATATGTTATTCTTAACAGTATACTATTCATTTTATATTGAGCTAATCAACTTATCATCTTTATGTTAAATGCAAGTTATTGTATATTGTAAGGTTCTATCTATTCTTCTAATAATTTGATTTGCTAAAAACTAGCCAAGTCAAATGTTAAGATCAATAGATCATAACTTATTCGCATTGTGTAATTAGTTTGACTATTCAAATTTAAAAGGCATATTTTTAAATAGCAAACATTGTTGTAGCAGAAAACAAAACAAGAAATAGTGTTTTAAATTTACTTAAGAATGTTATACGTTCTTATGAATCAATTTCAGGGTTGTCAACAGAACTTGGCACCCATTTAGATCTCAAGTCTTTTATCAGTGAAGTCGACAACTACATCATAATTATCATAATATTGAACTTGGCTCCCATTTTCACATTTATGTTTTTGGTGAGATATCATTACTTTTTGTAATTAAATTTATTATCATTCGAAAGTGATATACTTATAAAATTATTTATTTTTTCTGAGTTTCCGCTTTAGTTTTATTTTTAGAACATCTTCACAGTTACGACATATTATTACATACTCTACTATTCCTGTGCCTACCCTCCTACTCCATTATCAGACCCTGAAAACCATATATGATCAAAGTTTATCTCACGACAATTCCAACAACCCCAAACACGGCTAGGATACGCTCCACTATGGAGTTCCAGTGCTTATATTAGTCCAAATAAAATATATAAAAACTGACCTTTATACTTTAACGAATTTGAGGTGCAATTTTTGACACCTTTGCTACCTGATAACTTCCAAAGCCACCGCGATCCAAACTTCATATTCGGGGATCGCTTTTACCTCTATTAGGGACATACACAGAAACTTTCAGGTTTTATAAAATGACGAAGGTCAGATCGTCGTGGGCTCTTGGGCTATGAGGTGAGTCCCTGGTAGCCTGTAGCCTGTGCGGAAAATTGGAGTTACTCTCCGCAGCAATGCTGTCGTCTGCATGCCCAAAGATGCTGGAGTTCCAGCAGGTCGTTGATATGCAGTAAAGAATAATGTTGTGGAGACAACTGATCCCTGTGCAACTCCGGAATTTTTTGCAAGTCGATCCGACGACCCGGGTGCTCATCATATCTACTATTATTCTATTATTATTTCGCTCAGGAAATCGGCAAACTTATTTATTTATTGTAGGAAGACCAACAGCTGTACACTAACAAACTTAAAAAATAATAGTTATTAGGAAGCCAATAACAGGTCTTCGCGGATATATGCCAGCTATGTATGCCAGTATAAGATCTTTATCTGTGACCATTTACGTAACACACATTTAACACAATACTTATACAGGGTGATTTTGAATTACTTAGCTATTTTAAAGGAGTCTACTCATTATTAAAAATAAAAAATACATGTTTTATTTTTAGATATAATTTTTATAGAAAAAAATAAAGTTATGACGATCCAAAGTTTTCTCAAAATTACCGAAATCGTTGGTCGTACCGCGCGCCAATGCGCTACGTCACGTAGCTGTCAACAACCGAGAATGAATGTTAGATACTGCCTATGTATGCGAAAACACGAACATCATCCAAATTAAATATCCTATACATAACTCTAGGTATTCTTACCCGTTTAAAATTTATAAAATGAAGCCACAAAAATACAGTAACTCACTTTTTTTATTAACTCAATTACAAACATACTCATCGTATCACAATTCTAACATATGCATCGATGTAACACTTTAAAACTTTAGGGCCAACTTAGTTAGGCTAATTTAAAATCACATTGAACTGAATATTGCAGTTTTTTGACAACTTATTATTTAGTTTTTATTAAAGTAAAAAATAAATACAAGATGAATCTTTTATTTTACGTAATTTATTTGACAAGCATTGATATGTCATAGAGCAATCAAGGTGTAGAAAAACTGTTACTGGCAGTCTACTTAACATCCACTCCTCTTTTAGGAACTCAAGCCCAATGCCTTAGTCAGTTTTTCTAGCCTGGGTCCATACAAAGGCTTTGTTAAACAATCAGCCAATTGAGCTTCCGTTGTAACTTGTTTGACCTCTAGCATTCCAGCTGACACACACTCTCTGACATATAGATTTCTTCGCTGGATATGTTTGGTACGGCTATGTTGCTCGTGTGGCGGATTGTATGCCAGTTTTATGGTTGATTCGTTGTCAATGTAAAGAACCGGAGGTTTTTCAATAGCAGTGATTTCCTCTAGCATTTTCTCTAGCCACACTATCTCGCGTGTAGTTTCTGAAGCAGCCACCAGTTCCGCTTCTGTTGATGACAAAGCGATCGTTTTTTGTTTTTGACTTTGCCAGCTGATTGGGCCATAATACAGACATAATGTTCCGGATGTTGAATGAGATGCTGCGAAATCTGCATCGCTGTAGCAAATCAATTTGTTTAGCCTATTATCATTATTAAATACTAGTCTTTTGTTCATAGTACCTTTTAAGTATCGTAGTATTCTTTTTACTGCTATAATGTCTGCTTTAGATGGGTTTTCTAAATTTCTCGAGGCGGAGCTGACTGCAAAATTAATGTCCGGTCTTGTAGCAACCATTAAATAGGCTAAAGAACCTACGACTTGTCTATATGGAAAGTTTTTATCTCCATTAGATGAGTCTTCTTTCTGAGGATTCTCTTATATGATTGGAGTATGTACAGGTTTACATTCAGCCATATTGTACTTTTCTAGTAGTTTCTTAGTATAAGCTTTTTGACTCAGTGTTATATTGCCACTATTAGATCTTTCGATCTCTAAACCAAGAAAATAAGAAGCAGGCTTTGTGACAATTTTAAAACGATTTTGGAGTTCGTCAATGAACCTTTTTCCTTCAGTCTCAGTGCTTGATGCAACCAAACCATCATCAACATAAAGTGCGATAAGAACTTTAGATTTTTCGGTCTCTCTGATGTACAAGCATGGATCAGAAGTACTTTGAGTGAAGTTTGAACTTATAAGGAATTCATGTATACTGGTGTTCCAGCATCTCGGGGCCTGTTTCAAACCATACAAGCTCCTTTTTAAACGACAAACTCTATTTGTTCCATCGCTATAACCGTCTGGCTGTTTCATATTCATCATTGACATCTTGGTCGGTCGGTTAACTTAATATTGAAGAGCTCCGTACTATTTAATTAAAAATATCAGATTTAAAGTGTTTAGTTCGCCGATTTTTTTTTGCATAATTTACCAATTTTGTTTAAGTAATAAGTGTATAATAGTTTAAACCTCTCACGATACGAGTATTGATTATAAATAAACGAAATCTTAGCAAACAGTGTATTAACAAGAATACATTGTGAAATTAAGTGAAGTGTGTGGGTAAACTGTTGCCGTCGGAGTGCAGAGCATTCTCACGGTTACGCGGACTGTGGAACCGTGAAAGTCGCGTGCAGTGCGTCCGGTACGTCATTTATACGTTATCGTCATAGATTAACGACAACGCAGAGTGGGCATTGGAGTGATTCGAGTATACTTACCTCTGTGAGGCCACTTAATACTGATATTTTGTACCAGTACAACTGAGCCTTCTTATTAAAATGAAGTGTTCAGGGTGTTTAAAAATTGCAAAGGATGGGAATGCCCTTAAGTGTACTTCTTCAACATGCGAAAAATCTTTTTGCACACTTTGCATTGACTCATCATCGTACTCTTCTGATCGAAAGAAAAACTGGAAATGTCCTGATTGCTGCGCTATGCAAAAGAAAGGGGGTGATAATAGTCTCACCCCAGTACGATCTGTTTCAGAATCGCAAAACGTAACGATGCGTAGAAAAGTGGATGCCTCATCTGAATGCTCAGAGTCTGAAATGAAAGAGCTTACGGCTGTGATCACTCGCTTAACCGAGGAATTCTCTTCACTAAAAACAAAACTAGAGGAAGTTACTTACTCGCTTTCTCACTGCCATGAAAGAATGGATGAACTTGTGTGTAATATGTCTGCTAATGAATCCCGCTTAATAAACTTGGAAAGACGGGATCATGAAATTGTTAACCTACAGGCAACGGTGGCACATTTGCAAGATGAGCTTAATGTGCAAGCGCAGCAAAATCTGCGCAATGAGATTGAAATCGTCGGCATCCCTGAGAGTAATAGCGAAAGCCTGGAGCACATCGTGAAAGTTGCCGCTCAAAAAGTTGGAGTGCAATTGAGAGATGAAGACGTGGACTGGATTACCCGAGTTGGACCACGCCGACTGCCTGCGACAACCAGTCTCCCTGAAGGAGCGGGCAGGATGCCACGCCCAGTTGTCGTCCGACTACTTCGCCGTACCAAACGCGACCAGATTCTCAAGGCTTCCAGGTCAAGAAGAGATCTTTCAAGCGTGGATCTTGAGATAACTGGCGAGCCGGTCAGAGTATTTTTCAATGAAAGACTTACAAAGGAAAACAGAATCTTATTTCGTGAGACCCGAAATAGAGCCAAGACGCAGGGATACGCGTTTTGCTGGTGCAACCAAGGTGCACTCTACGTCAGGCAGCGTGAGGGGAAACCTGCCTTGCTCATCCGGTCGCAGCATGACTTGGACCGCATTATTCCTTCTCCGGCATTGGATAATAAAAATAGTTCGTAGCTCTCAGTTTATCAGGTATCTTTTTGTTATCATTATGCACTTGTTACCTAGTGGTGTTAATTTTTCTAAATTTACTTTTTCTCTATTTGTAATCACAATCATCTCAATAAATATTATAACTTGCACATTTGTGCAAGTAACATAAGGGTGGTCCCAAAAATGTTATTGAAAATTATAGACCCATTTCACTTCTCGGGGCTTTTTCGAAATTACTAGAAAAGCTTGTTAATAAAAGACTAACAAATTTTTTGGAGTCACGGAACATACTGTCTCCAAGACAATTTGGGTTTCGAAAGGGAAAGAGTACTGAAGATGCGGTATCACTTTTGACTACTGCGGTGTCATCAAGGCTTGATAGCAATCAGAGGTGTGTCGGAGTATTTTTGGATTTGGCCAAAGCATTTGACACGGTTTCCGTTCCCATACTGTTAAGTAAATTGAATAACATGGGTATTAGAGGTGTTGCCTCTGATTGGTTTAAGAGTTACCTTACGGAGCGGAGACAGTGTGTAAGGGTTGGTCAAGTGCTAAGTAGCTCACAGAATATAAGCTTTGGGGTACCGCAGGGAAGCATACTGGGGCCAACGTTATTTACATTGTACATTAACGATATCCATGACTTACAAATAGAAAATGCAGAAATTGTATGTTATGCCGATGATACCGCTATTATCTTTCATGGATCGACGTGGGCGGAGGCCTTGTCCAATGCTGAGCGGGGTATGAATAGCGTTTCTAGCTGGTTGCAGAAGAACCTCTTAACATTAAACACCAAAAAGACTGTTTACGTATGTTTTCACAAAACGGCTGCCTCAGCACCAAACCAACCAACTGTCATTAAAATTCATCAAACTTTATGCTTGAATAATCCTTGCCATTGCGCGCCGCTAAACAAAACAAACGCTGTCAAATACCTCGGTGTCATACTAGACGAAAATCTAACATTTAAAAATCACATTAGCGCACTGTCGGCACGGGTAAGGAGAACTATTGGCATTATTAAAAATCTACGAGATGTTGCATGTTTGGAGACGTTAAAATCAGTTTATTTCGCATTATGCCAATCCCTGATAACGTACTGTATTACTTGCTGGGGCAGTGCATCAAAAACTTTCCTTATCCAAGTTGAAAGAGCGCAACGCTCAGTCCTGAAAGTGATGCTTCATAAACCTTTTAGGTACCCAACTACAGAAGTTTACAGGGATAGCGGTGTATTAAGTGTAAGGCAGTTATTCATATTGAAGACATCACTTTCTGTACATAAATCTGTCCTATCCTCTGTCGAATATGAGATGATGGCCACAAGAAGAGTTTTCCGTTTGCCAACTCCATCCGTGAACACTGCATTCGCACAACGGTTTGGACAGTTTATTCGTGTGCATGTGTACAACTGTGTGGTTAAGCATTGTCTAATAAAGGAGAAATCGGTCAACGAGTCTAAAAAGATAATTCGAAATTGGTTATCGACCTTAACTTATGACAGCACTGAAAACATATTAAATACTAATTCCTAAATTTTTAATTCCTCATCCATATATATTTAAATTTATTCCTACGTAGGTATACACATAATATATATATATATATTTCTAAATGTCTATAATTCTTATTTATTCATTATCCTTATAATATAGATATATATAAAATATATATAAAAATATACATATATGTATGTTATTTTTGCATAAGTGTTTTTTTTTTTTTTTTCCCAATCTAGAATTTTTAAGAAGTTTTGTATAATTTTAAAGAATAATACTTATTTTGTAAATAAAATCATATTTTAATAGACTAAAATGTCAGTCTACAAATAGTTAATCGTAAACAGGTCTTCACGATACAGGCATGGTGCCTAGTGTGAAGGCCATAGATATAACGGAAATTTTAATGATTCTCCCAGCGCTTTGCATGGTTTTAAGAGCAACATAATTTTGTTTGTTTTATTTTAATGTGTAAATGTGAACCGCTGAAAATAAATGTTTTTTTGAAAAAAAAAAAAAAAAAAAAAAAAAAATATATATTTGTTCTTCAATATGACCATTTAAGAAGGCTGTCGTCACATCAAACTGACAGAGGGATAATTTCTCCTTTACTGCTACTGCTAATAGGGCACGGACGGTGGTCAGACGCACTACAGGACTAAAAGTTTTATCGTAGTCTATGCCTGGTTTCTGCGAAAATCCTTTTACTACCAGTCTTGCTTTATATTTATCGACGCTACCATCTGGATTGGTCTTCACTTTAAATACCCATTTGCACGGTAATGCTTTTCTGTTCCTTGGGAGAGGAACAAGTTCCCATGTTTCGTTTTCATTTAGGGAATTGATCTCACATAGCATTGCTCCTAACCATTCCTTTTTATCATTTCTTTCTAGTACTTCACGATAGGTTACAGGTTCTTTGTAATCCTTAAATGCTTCTGCTGCAATGTTAACAAAATCGTCAAGCCTTACTGGCTTTTTAAGACAGTTACGATCACGAAGTACTCGTCTTTCAAAAAGAGTTTCATTCCTAACTTCTTCTGTGTTTTCTTCTTCAATAGGTTCTCTAATATTTGTATCTGAGATAGATATTTGTTCATTATCACCTTGTATTGACTTATAATCACTTTTATCATCTTCTTCAAAGAAACTTATTTCTGCATAGCAGTTTTCATCATCATTTTTCATTGAAGATTCTACAATCTCTAAGTTTGGTTCTATATTGTCCGTATAGTAGAGTTTATCAGTGAATTTGACATCTTTAGCAATTATAATTTTTTGTTTTGTAGGTACCCAAATTCTGTACGCTTTAGACGTTTCAGAGTAGCCAACAAACATCCCAGGTATTGCTTTTGATTGAAATTTATGTTGCTTCCCATCTTTCAGAAGTATAAATACTTTTGTTCCAAATTGACGTAAGTGGAAGACGCAGGGTTTTCTTTGTACCCATTTCTCAAAAGGTGTAGTGATAGTACCAACATGTGCAGAAATTGTTTTATTGACACTTCGATTGGAAAGGTAGTTTGCAGTTTGGATAGCTTCTCCCCATAGATTCTGAGGTGCTTTCGATTCTATCATCATGGTTCTAGCCTTTTCAAGCAGCGTTCGATTTTTACGTTCTGCGATACCATTCTGATGTGGTGTATATGGCACTGTTAAGCGTCTTGTAATACCTTTATCTTTCAGAAAATTATCAAAGTTTTGATTACAATACTCTAGACCATTGTCTGACTGGAGACTAATAATTGTTTTACCAGTGTAATTTTCCATTTCTGCCTTATACATTTTGAATTTCTCCAGTACATCACTTTTGTTTTTTATGCAATACACGCGACTATATCTGGTGAAGTCGTCAATAAAAGTTACAAAAAATTTATTGCCATAATGAGTTTGTATATTCATTGGACCACAGACGTCGCTGTGTACTATCTCTAATTGTTTTGTAGTACGCGGTGTAGTACTGGATCTACTAGGCAGTCTTGTAATCTTTGCTTGAATGCAAGCTTCACAATCTCCAAGATTATCATTTGGTTTGAAGTCTAAACCAACAAGAGCTTCATTTTTTAAAGCTAGCTTCATATCAGCTTCGTTCATGTGGCCTAAACATTTATGCCATTTTTGAATTTTTGTTTCTTCTACCAAGTTACATTTATCTTTGCTCTGTCTATACGATGCAGAATTTATATAGTATAAACCATCATTTTCTTTTGGTGCATCGAGTATAATGCCTTCGGTAGGATGTCTTATTGTAGCCTTTTTGTTAGTAAACAGCACAGTACATCCCGATTCTGTAGCTTTTCCAACTGATAATAAGTTAGAACACAGTGTAGGCACATAAAGAGTGTCTTTCAAAGTAATTTCTCCAGACTTTCCTGTATCTTTGGTATTTACCGTAAGAATAATTTGGCCTTTACCTTTTATTTCTGCCGTTGCTTCTTTTGAGGCTAATTTTAGCGACTGGCAATTTGATTCACAGAATTTGTTGAAATATTCTTTGTTATGTGACATGTGCGATGTACAGCCGCTATCTATAATCCATTTTTTCTCTTCATTTATAGAATCCTTGCTTTTGGAATACATGCATACAGCATACGAACTTCTAGGTACATGCTCGTTAGTTTCTTTCTTCTTTCTGTACTCTAGTTTTCTGCATTCTTTTATTACATGACCTTTCTTTTTACAAAATTTGCATGTTTTTACATAATAAGACTCTTCTTTTTGCTCGTCTTTAATATTTGAACTATTACTAACTTGTCTCGCTTCTGATTCCTCCATAATTTTTATTTTTAGTTCATCTGGCTTTGGTAATGTGTCTCTAGACTCAATTGCTACGCGAAAGTTATCATACTCACACGGAAGGCTGTAGAGCATCATGACAGATAGTAGATCATCGTGGATATGGATGTCCATGTCTTGTAATTTGTCCACTACGTCCATAAATTTATTTAGGTGATCTCTAACATTACCATCTTGCATTTTCGAGAGTATTAACTGCTTAAGAAGGGAGGCCTTTTTTGCAGGTCCCTTACTTGCGTAAATTGTATCAAGTTTTGTCCAAATGTCGTAAGCAGTTTTGCAATTTTTAATTTGCTTAAGTTCGGAAGGCGAGATTAATAGTACTAACTCTGATTGAGCCATGAGGTCATTTTCGATCGTCTGCTCGTCTGCTTTTTCAACATCCAGTTGCTTTTGAACACAAGTCCATAATTTTCTTTTGATTAGTACGGCTTTAGCTTGAATTCGCCAAGTTTCAAAATTTTCTTTATTTAGGGTCTCAATTTTATTATTTGAGCCCGACGCCATCGTTATTTTTGTATTTATTTCGTTATTTTACGCTCTGCTACCATATTAAAGTAAAAAATAAATACAAGATGAATCTTTTATTTTACGTAATTTATTTGACAAGCATTGATATGTCATAGAGCAATCAAGGTGTAGAAAAACTGTTACTGGCAGTCTACTTAACAGTTTTAAATAACACACTTCCGGTGATCTGCAACCACAGAGCGCACAGTTTCGCCGCGCGGCATATTGTGTGAGGCAGAAGCCCTCCATTTATCAAACTGATAGTGTTTTCCAGAGAGTTCCATAATTATTCAATAATATTTAAAAATATTTTGTGTCACCCAGAAATCTTGCCCAGAAACGATTGTACGTTGATCTTCTAAAACGTTGCCCTAGCAACCAGTAACCAGAGAATACCTGCGTGGGCAACTGAAAATATATTTTTTTTCATAATCAGAAATTATTTCAAATAGGTTGATATGACGTATTAAGCTGAATGCACACCTAAACACGCCATAACAGATGCACGCGCTGCAATTTGTTTTTGATTCTTTGTATGAAATTAAAAGAGAAGGGAAGAGGAGAGGTTTCGTATAAGGACGCTTACACACGTCAGACAATCGGTAGTCCAATTGTCATTCCAATTTGTGGCCTTTAGAGCGGCTTTGTAAGACGAGTGCTTTGTTAGTAAGGAATTCAAATGAGAAGAACATTTGAATGTCTCTCAGTCCGACTTGAGGCCTTTAGAGCGGCTTTGTAAAACGAGTGCTTTGGTAGTAAGGAATTCAAATGAGAAGAACATTTGAATCTCTCTCAGTTCGACTTGAGGCCTTTAGGGCGGTTTTGTAGGACGTGTGCTTTGGTAGTAAGGAATTCAAATGCGAAGAACATTTGAATCTCTCAAATCGAAAGAATTTATTCTCTTATAAAATTGGATCCACCGACTGACATCAGACCTTTTTAGCGAAATAGGTAATTTTAGAGTTTATTTCTAGGATAGGTTCATTTAAGGGTTATTAACAAGTCAATCGTTTTAAAAAGCTATCCTGTTTTCTGCTTACAAGGCCGACATTCAAGTTTTCTTCTCTTTCCGACATAAAGTCGGCCGGCGATTGTATGATACGTGCGGGCTGCCTAATGTATTGTTAATAGTTATTGAAAGATAAGTTTCCTTCTTAGTGAAAATGAAAAATAGAATTTATTTATGAGATTTTAATGAATGACAGATTCGATTCAATGACAGTTTTTATTAATCAAAATACTCGAAATGTAAACAACATTATGAAGAGTTTATTCCTGATATTACTTATTTTTGTGAATGGAAAATAAAAAAATAATATGGTGAAATTTTAGTAGGTATTAAACACAATTTCCACCTAGTGCGCGTTACGAAAATATAAACGTATTTCCGCGGCATATTTCAATGTTCCGGTGACGTCTACCAGCTGAAGTTCAAGGTCATCTACTTGTTAACGTTATCCAGCAAAGTGGAGTATTTAGGATATTCTTACAACAAAATTATGAAAAAAAAGGTTCTTTTTTTTGCACAGATGTGTTCTATTAGTGATTCTGATCCGAGGGAAAAAATAGCCAAGTAATTCAAAATCACCCGGTATAGGTACTTATAGGAAATATTAATAACATAAATTACTAACACACTAATACAATATTAACATCAAATAATGACATATAAAACCTACTGAAATACAATTCACACGCACAGAATTATTTGAAAAAGTCATTGCTTAGTATTCGCCTCGCCGATATCACGCTTGTGTAGAAAAGGCCTAAATCATGTTGCTTAAGAGGACTCAATTCGTCATACTTTTCATACAAAACCTCTGTACTTCTTATGGCGTTGTTAAACATTTTTCGTTAGATGTTTTGAACAAATTAGTATCTTGTGCACTATATCTAGCCGTGTATCTAGGCGTAATTTAAAAAGAGTGTGAAACAAATTCAGTCAAAGCCTCCGAAAAACAGCGTTTTTGCCTGAACTTTGGCCATATCTAATGTACCTATAAATTGTAAAAGTAAAGAAAACATTTAGATAACAGGCTTGCAAATGTATTGGAGATTCTAAATAACTAACTTTTTTTCCACAAATTGGTAAGATTTTTTCACAAGAAGTATACTCCTGGAACAAGTTTTATGAATTCGAAATCATGAATGACGGCCTAGCGAAGCGGCCGCGAGTGATCAGCGGAATATACCAACTGATAACCGACGGCTCTCTTTTTTCGCAGTCAAACATTACGTTGGATGAAACAACAAGCTTTTAGACTATGCTTGCGTTGAAGTTGCGCCGGCCACAGAGGGCCACCTTAACGAAGGTGTTGAAGTTGTCGCTTGCTCTCCACATAAAAGAATTTTGTCTATAATTAGGATTGACAAATGGAACATTAACTATCGGATAGTTACGATACACTATTTAAATATATTTTACCAAGTAATTCGGAGCAATCTACTGTATTTGATGCTATTTTCAATAAGTACGAAATATCCGCAATTTCACGCCGCTTAACGAGGGGAAGAAGATGAAATTTATCACAAATGTTTAAATAGTTAGAGGACCTGTATGGAATTTTTAAACGGAAGCATTAATGCTTGATAAACCTCATTTGAATTCGCTAAGTCGCACTACATATTTATCATATTATCAACAATTTAACGACACATTTTTACAAACTTGGAAACTCTTGTATCCCTCTGCAAAATCAGTGCCATGTTTTTTGTAAAGCCAGAATATGTCTGGTGTATGGATAAAGTATAATGTACCTATGTTATTTGTGGCTGTACTTGTAACTTTTTATGGGAATAAGTTCGAGTTAAAAATTTCATTTTTGATACAAGCTTTTTTTGGTGACTTTACTTTTTGTTGACTGTACTTGCATTGTCTTCTAATATGTATACCAACTATTAAGTCAATCAAACCCCTGGAAGTGGTTAATATGACCAAATCTATATTATAAATCGATTTCCATATTTTTGTATAATATAAATACAGTAAATTATACAAAATTACAGAAATTCCCAAATTCGTAAACAGTTTAGTATTTCGGGATACTTCGATCCCGTAACAAAAAAAATCTAAAACTACCATTTATGAATGATTGAGCCGTCCCCTCAGTTTCACCCGCGTAGCCCGAGACACAAAGTAGTTTATGTCACTCTCCATATCATAGGCTATATACGTGCCCAACGCTATCGGTACAGAGGTTTAAGCGGGAAAAGAACAGACAGACAGTTGCCTCCACATTTATAATATTAGCATGGATTTCTGATACCTAATCGCTTACTTAAAAATAAGTAAAGGCTTCCCATTCAGATAATTCAGAATTAGATGAAAGGAAGAAAAAATAATATTAATCAAGACAACATGATGTTCATATAGAATACTATAAAAAATAAAAAAATATTTTTATTCAAGCAATTACCATTACAAACAAAGTAGAACCAATGCCAAGATCAGGAAAACCCGACGAAGCATTACCAGTACATACTTTATTGCGTTACGTTTATTGTGTATGTAGCGCTGTGAACATGCTACGAAGAATAAGGGCCGGCCACAGACATCCGGAATGCTTTTCTGAATTGAGAAACAGAATTTCAGATAATTAATCCAAATCGTTCGAATAACTTGCTTAAGAGTTAATAGGGGTTACAGTATGAAATTGCCGTTTTATTGTATTAGGTCTTTACCTATGAAATTGCCGTTTTATATGAAAAAAATTAAATTGTATTAATCGAAGTAATCACCCATGCAATCAATGCATCTTTGCCAACGCAGTGGCAGTTTATTGATTCCCTTCTTAAAGATATCAGCTGGACGGGAGGCAACAAATTCTTCAAAGGCATTTTGTACTGCCTCTCGGGTATTGAATTTTTTTCCCGCCAAGAAGTTATCCAAATTCTGGAAAAAGTAGTAGTCCGTAGGCGCAAGGTCTGGTGAGTAGGGCGGATGACGGAGAACTTCCAACCCCAGTTCTTGCAACTTGGAGACAGTCTGCTGTGCAGTATGAGGTCGCGCGTTATCGTGCAGGAGCAGCGGAGACGAGCGATTGATCAATGCTGGTTGGAGATGTGCCAGTTTCTCCATCGTTGTGTTCAGTTCTTTACAGTACACATCTGCAGTAATGCTCACTCCATTTGGTAAGAAGCTGTGATGAATCACACCGGCGCTAGACCGCCAAACAGTGACCATTACTTTTCTAGGGGTAAGTTTTCGTTTAGGGCATTGTTTAGGTGCTGAACCAGGATCCAAACAACTTGCTGAGCGGTTGCGGTTATCAAACAGAATCCATTTTTCATCGCAGGTAACAATGCGGTTCAAAATTCCTTCATTTGTGTGTCTGTCGACGCGTACTTCGCGCTGGCCATCATTGAGTTCGTGGGGCACCCATTTGCTTTTTTACATGCCAATTTGACGCAAATGGACCAATATTGTTTTGACGCTAACGTCGAAAGCTGCTGCTAATTCAGCCGTCGATTGTGTATCATCAGCTCCCACAATCGCCTTTAATTCGTCATTGTCGACCAAAGTCTTCGGACGACCGCGAGGTTCATTTTTCAGGTCGAAATTCCCAGAACGGAAGCGAGCAAACCAATAACAGGTGGTGCGTTGGTTTGTAGTGTTAGCTCCGTAAACGTCGTTGATGTTGCGTGCCGCTTGTGCCGCGTTGCTGCCACGACGGTACTCATATTCCATAATTACTCGAATTTTTAACGCATCCATGATGACGAAAAAGATTGAAATGCGATGAAAATGTAACACTAATCAATAAACAAATGACTACTTTTGGAAAAAGAATTCCATGTTTTTAAAATAAAATTAATTTGAAATTAGAATTCTTAGCCAAACAAAAATTATTTTGATTTGAAATGGCCAGTACTGCAGAACGGCAATTTCATAGGTAAAGACCTATTAATATGTACTTCGAATTGACATAGAACCTTCATGGTTTGAGATTTTTGAGTGAAACTTTTTTCACATGTACATATGAAGTTCTTCTTTTAAAAAATGCAACTTGTGAGCAAGATTTTCATACATAATTTTGTACATATTGTTGGAGCGCACCGGAAAGGTAAACGCAAAATTAAAAAAAAATTGAAAAAATTCCATATCTCCGAAAATACTTTTTTTTTATAAATTTTAATGCCACTTTTATTTTCTTCAAAATTCAGCTCGCTGTTTTGTAAGAAGGGCTCCACGAAGCGAAATAATTTTAGGTAGGTAGTATACAGGTGTTGTTTTGGTCGGCGACAAGCGACCCAGGAGCGGTAGTACAAATAATAAATAAATAAATAATAAATAAATATCCTGGGACATTCCTCACACACGGTCATCTGATCCCAAACTAAGCAGAGCTTGTACTATGGAAACCAGATAACTGATATAATACATATACTACTTTTTGTTTGTAAATACATACTTAATATACATAATTACACCCAGACTCAGGTCATACAGACATGTTCATGCACACAAATGCATGTCCTGTGTGGGAATCGAACCCACGACCTGCGGCGCGTAAGGCGAACCTTAACCAACTGCGCCAACTGGGTCGTCAAAAAATATCTTTCCCACTTACTGACTTAATTCCATTAAATACTGTAAATGCGTTGAGAAATGAGAAAATTAAATTATTAAAAGAAACAAAAAACCCGACTGCGTAAAACATAAATTAAATGAAAAGAGAAAAACAAGCTCTTAAATCTATAGAATTTTGAATATAACTTGAATTTTATAAGGTATTGCAATCGGGGACAACCAATAACCTAAGTATGTATTTTTTTTGTAATATTTGTTTATCCCCGACTGCAATACCTTATAAAATTCAAGTTATATTCAAAATTCTATAGATTTAAGATCTTGTTTTTCTCTTTTCAGTTAATTTATGTTTTACGCAGTCGGGTTTTTTGTTTCTTTTAATAATTTAATTTATTTCAGACTTTTTAGTTTTATACAGAAAGAGTTGTATGTATTAGTAAGTAAATGAGCGGTACGGTAAAGGAACGCTAACAACCATCGCAAATCTGTGATTTACGTATTATATGCTAACGGCTCAGTACCTACTGTCCTTGCATTAAACGTGGTTTTTTGCAGTTTACGTCAAAATGGTAGCATAAAAGTATTACAATATATACATATATGGAATGGTCTATTTACAAGCTTTCATTTGATACCCATATTGTTATAAAAACGAAACTTTTATTTTTAATACCCCCCCTATTTTTTTATTCTTAGGCGCTATATAAAAATAATATACCCTATGACACTCCCCCAGTCAAGACAAATCTAACGATACCTCACATGCTTAAATCCATCAAGCCGTTTAGGCTGCAGAGCGGCACAAAGAAATAGACATACATACACTCGAAAAACATAACCCTCCTTCCGGGTCAGTCGGGTAAAATGAAGAAACGGAACACTACTAGTAAACTTTTGCCTGGAGCACAATCTAACAATCCTGAATAGTGTATTCAAAAAAAGATAATAGTAAAATATGGACTTGGATATCACCAGATGGTACAAAAACCAAATAGACTACATTCTCTCTAACAATCAATAAATTTTGATGACTGGCTTGATTTGCAACCTAAACTTCAACACCAATCACCGAATGGTGAGAGCAAACCTCAGAATAAACCTACCTTAAAAATCAAGACAAAATCCACTTTTTCCTTGAAAAAAGATACCCTACAATTGCTTAGCGCAGACCTCAAAGATAAACTCGAAAATTTTAACATAGTAACCCAACAATTTGAAACCCAGGAGAAATACAATTATCTACAAAACAGGATAAATAAAACAGTTTCAGAGAGAAGGGGACGCAGACCTCTGTGAACCTGGAACCCGACTTGAAGATACCGATTTTTTTTTGCAAATGTTAGTACTCCGTATGTACCAACTTTTTTTTCGTTTGTACCTCAAGGGGTTTGGAGATACGGAAGGTTTAAAAATGCTCAGAACCCGACTTGAAGATATAGTTTTTTTTTATATTGCATACGTTTGTACTCGGTATGTACTTATTTGTAGCATCTTTATTTTCGTTTGTACCTCAAAGGGTTCGGAAATACAGGACTTTCAAAAAACTGTTCCCTAATATCGGTAACTCGGGCATTTTTTGAGATAATCAATCTGAAAGCATAGTTGGATTCACCATCGTTTGTACCCGTTTGTACCAACTTTCTTTTCGTTTGTACCTCAATGGGTTCGGAAATACAGAACTTTCAAAAACCTGTTCCCTAGTATCGGTAACTCGGGCATGTTTTGAGATTATCAAAATCTGCAAGCAGGGTTGGATTCACCGTCGTTTGTACCAACTTTCTTTTCGTTTGTACCTCAAGGTCAAGGGGTTCGGAAATACAGAACTTTCAAAAACCTGTTCCCTAGTATCGGTAACTCGGATATTTTTTGAGATAATCAAAATCTGCAAGCAGGGTTGGATTCGCCGTCGTTTGTACCCGTTTGTACCATCTTTCTTTTCGTTTGTACCTCAAAGGGTTCGGAAATACAGGACTTTCAAAAAACTGTTCCCTAATATCGGTAACTCGGGCATTTTTTGAGACAATCAATCTGAAAGCATAGTTGGATTCACCATCGTTTGTACCCGTTTGTACCAACTTTCTTTTCGTTTGTACCTCAATGGGTTCGGAAATACAGAACTTTCAAAAACCTGTTCCCTAGTATCGGTAACTCGGGCATGTTTTGAGATTATCAAAATCTGCAAGCAGGGTTGGATTCACCGTCGTTTGTACCAACTTTCTTTTCGTTTGTACCTCAAGGTCAAGGGGTTCGGAAATACAGAACTTTCAAAAACCTGTTCCCTAGTATCGGTAACTCGGGTATTTTTTGAGATAATCAAAATCTGCAAGCAGGGTTGGATTCGCCGTCGTTTGTACCCGTTTGTACCATCTTTCTTTTCGTTTGTACCTCAAGGGGTTCAGAAATACAGGACATTCAAAAACCTGTTCCCTAGTATCGGTAACTCGGGCATTTTTTGAGATAATCAAAATCTGCAAGCAGGGTTGGATTCACCGTCGTTTGTACCCGTTTGTATCAACTTTCTTTTCGTTTGAGGTACGACCTCAGAAGTTTCGGGGCCTCAAAGGTTTAGTCAGAGACTGAACCGATCGCGAAAGGTATGTAGTTAGCCTATGAATTGGAGATGGAGATGGAGAAGGACATAGCCCACTTTTTATCCCGGGAACGCGGGTGAAACCGCGGGGGACAGCTAGTAATATTATAAATGCGAAAGTCACAGGTATTAGTAAGTATGGATGCGAATGTAACATTGTCTGTTATTTAAGGCGATGATAGCTCAGTGGTAGTGACGTCGAATACCGAGGCGAAGGTCCCGGGTTCGAATCCTACAATGAACTTGAGCTTTCGGTGAAGGAAAACATCGTGAGAAACCATAGCACGGTGGTAGGGTACTTTGTAGTACCCGCCTGGCTGGCTAACACTCTCAAGTTGAAAATCTGTCGCCAAACACCTTTCGGTGTGTTCGGGTAGCTGTACTTGAGAACCAGTTCCTTCTAGGCTTTGTGTGCTTACCACCTTCGGCCGCATCATCACTTACCATGGTGAGATTGCGGCCAAACACAGGCCTATAAACAGTAAAAAAAAATTCACGCCTAAACTTCTGGACCGATCGCGATGAAAGGCCCGCAGACAACCTATGGTAAGGAGAGGAACATAGCTACTTTTTATCATAGGTGAAACCGCGGGAGACAGCTAGTAGCCAATAAACAGGCTATCTAACCCAAAAATATTTATGGACTGGTGGTACTTAGTTCCTGTCATCATCGCGATCAAACAAAGTTAGCTACATTCAGACTCTAACTTAAAAAAACATTAAGTTTAGTAAGACGATTCCATTAAAATTATTGATCAACCTAGCACAGCATTATGGCCCATGACCAATCTCTGTGCTGCAAAAAATTACGTAGATTCGAATAGAAAGAAAAAGTATTGAATTGGCGCAGTTATCATGGCGACGCCGCGTCGGCAGCGGCAGACGGTCTCCATGACGACACCGGAGGCTCTGCATGCCTCCATCCAGATGCGAGAAGATTCCATTGCGATCAATCGCAAGCGAGCGGGTGGAGGAAGCCTGCGCCCGCCAGACACCGTCGCCGCCGCCGCGACTCCAGTCCTTGCTCACACTACAGCCTCAATCAAAGCAAAATCATCGCGCACTCTTCCCGCGCACTATATACTGTATGGTAAACTAACGGTGTTCACAAAGACGCAATTTTATTTTTTAGATATCAAGTGGGGGTCAGTTTAAAGTTAAATCCAAGTTTGTGGGTTTGCAAACCTTGTACCACGGCCGCCATCTTGAAAAAGGAGTTCAAATGGTTTTTATGCTTTATCTGACGAACTATATAGGTCTCACAAATAAAATTAGTGAATTTTTTTTGTTGCAAATAAGATCATCTAAAACTTTTGTTAAGTAACTTTTAGTCGTAGAACCAAAAATAAAAAAGCAGGCCAAGTGCGAGTCGGACTCGCACACGGAGGGTTCCGTGTAATATTAATTAACTCAATTTTGCTATGAAAGTTATAAGCGAAAATCCATGATAATTTTCATTATAAACTTTTTAAATTATATTCATTTGTTAAGGTTTTACAGTGCTGCTAAACGAACCTGTGCGCACGGGAGTGCCCCCCTCCAAGACGAGCCATCTATTACCCCGATTTCGTCACTGACTCACTGATGATCATCAAAACTCTTAGGGTACTTCCTGAAGTCCTAGAAAGCTGAAATTTGGTATGTAAGCTTGTATTCGTACACAATCAACAAAAAAATTATAAAATTGGAACTTTCACCAAAAAAAAAAAATATTAATGGTGGCATAAGCAACTTACAAAAAGAAGTGAAATCCCACCATAAACATTTTCATGTAAAATGTTGCCTCGACAAGACCATATGGCTCGCACTGTCAAAAAGTTATCAGATCTCATGTAGAGCCAAGCTTATAGCGAAACGGGCAAGCCACATATTTTGACTAAGGTGTAAAGTTAGTGAAGTTAGGGCTTGTAGAGTTAGGGCGTGTAGTTATAAGCTTGGCTCTACATGAGATCTGATCTGGGGGCACGGAAGTGCCCCCCGCCAAGACAGCCAAGCGAAGCGAAAGGGCACTACCTACCTTTTCTCGAAGCGCTTCGTCGTTTTTTTGAACCCTCATAACTTGGGTTTGGATTATACCAGATAAACTAAATTCTCAGGACATGATGTCAATAGTGAACTTATTAAACATAATTATTAAGTTTCAATAATATAGCTCTTATACTTTAGATTTGATTGATATCTAAAAAACCCCGATTTCGTCACTGACTCACTGATGATCATCAAAACTCATAGGGTACTTCCTGAAGTCCTAGAAAGCTGAAATTTGGTATGTAAGCTTGTATTAGTACACAAACAACAAAAAAATTATAAAACTTGGAAATTAAAAAAAAATAAGCAACTTACAAAAATAAGTGAAATCCCACCAAAAACATTTTTATGTAAAACGTTGCCGCCAAGACATGGCTCGTACTGTCAAAATGTTATCAGATCTCATGTAGAGCCAAGCTTATAACTCTACATGCACTTACTCTACAAGCAATAACTTCACAAACTCTACACACCGTAGTTAAAATATGTGGCTTGGCCGTTTCACAACTACAAGAACTATTGAATAACAAAAAAGTAATGAACAGTGAATACATTTTTCACCTTACTCCCATGTGACGGTAACGAAACGGCCAAGCCACATATTTTGACTAAGGTGTAGAGTTTGTGAAGTTAGGGCTTGTAGAGTAAGTGCATGTAGAGTTATAAGCTTGGCTCTACATGAGATCTGATAACATTTTGACAGTACGAGCCATGTCTTGGCGGCAACGTTTTACATAAAAATGTTTTTGGTGGGATATCTTTTTGACAGTGCGAGCCATATAGTCTCGTCGAGGCAACATTTTACATGAAAATGTTTTTGGTGGGATACTATTCTTCAGTATTCATAACTATACATACATATTAATGATTTGCCATAATTTTTAATCATCTTTTCATTATTTTTTTATGACAATCTTTTTAATTATTGATAATGCAATATTGTTTTTAATTAATCATTGATTTGACACTCCACGCAGCCTAATCCATCAAAAAGACCGAGGACAGAGTAGTTGTGATTTAGAAAATCATTTGGATTATGCATACTGGCTGGTAAAAAAAACGCGCCTCCAGACTCTACCTCGTAGGTGCTGGGGAAAAGAGACAATAATTAATTAATAACAATAGTACATTATCAATAATTAAAAAGATTACCATAAAAAAATAATTAAAGAAGATTAAAAATTATGGCAAATCATTCATATCTATGTAGTGTATGTGAATATATTGCAGTTCCAATAATATTACATACATACGTGTCGAATTGATAATCTCCTTTTTTTTGAAGTCGATTAAAAAAGGAGATTATCAATTCGACACGTATGTATGTTTGTCCACGCAAGATATTAATCGGATTGTAACCATTCTTTTGTTATTGGTTTACATTTACTTCAACTTAGGGAACAGTGCAAGTTTCATCGAAATCGGTACAGTAGTTTTCAAGATATGGACAAATATGAGTGACGGCCTGGCTTATTGATACGAGCTACTGGTGTGGTGTCAAAGGAAAAACATCTCAAAACCTTGGTCAAATTATAGTATATAAAAGAAAAACTAAAAATGTCGAAATGAAAAGTAATTTAAAAAAAAAATCTTCAGAATACACTAAAAAGTATGGAATAACTCTAATCTGACACTGATTTGAAGTCAACGAAAGAGCACGACGTATTCCATTGAAAATATTTCGCTGACTTCAAATCAGTGTCAGATTAGAGTTATTTAATACTTTTCAGTTTATTCTGAAGCCGATTTAACTTTTTTAAATTACTTTTTTATTCCTGGCCATTTTTAAGAGAGTTGAATAGAGGGTTTAGAGAAGTCGCTGAGCGGGCAGCGAAAGGGACAAAGCGCAGTGACATTTCATCGGAGTGTTACACAGGTGACGTGGTTTGCTGGTGCAGCAGTTGAAAGGGCCCCCGGTCCCCCCCTGAGACAGTCAACCGAGTCCACTCCGGTCTCCTCCTCCGGCACGACCACCTGCATCAGGGATTATGCGCAAGGCAGCGGGCTAGCCTCCCAGGGCGGAGATTAACTGCCCCCTGAGTTCGGGACCCCTACAACGTGATAGATTTACCTACATAGACTGTTAAAAACTACAAGAACATTTCTCTCGGCTTGTCATATTCTAACACCCTATGCACGCCACTAATTTTAACTACATACACCTGTGATATGATACGCCAGAATTTCGCTTATTTATTGTTTTACTTTGACAATAACACCAAATTACAGCGCCATGAGACTTACCTTATAAGTTTATATAACTATTATAGGCTTATTTTTTTATGTAACTCTTATAACTCTACAAGCCCTAACTTCACAAACTCTACACACCGTAGTCAAAATATGTGGTTTGGCCGTTTCGCTACCGTCACATGGGAGTAAGGTGAAAAATGTATTCACTGTTCATTACTTTTTAACCGACTTCAAAAAAAGGAGGAGGTTCTCAATTCGAAATGTTTGTTACCTCATAACTCCGTCATTTATTAAACGATTTGGAAAATTCTTTTTTTATTTGAAAGGGTCCGCTTCCCGTTTGGTCCCATTGTCATCAGATCAGGATTTGATTACTTCTTAGTGTACTTTGAAGTCGGTTTAAGGTTTTTGTAAAACAGTCCAATTATTTGTTATTCAATAGTTCTTGTAGTATTGAAACGGCCAAGCCACATATTTTGACTACGGTGTGTAGAATTTGTGAAGTTAGGGCTTGTAGAATAAGTGCATGTAGAGTTATAAGCTTGGCTCTATATGAGATCTGATAACTTTTTGACAGTACGAGCTATATGTCTTGGCGGCAACATTTTACATAAAAATGTTTTTGGTGGGATTTCACTTCTTTTTGTAAATTGCTTATGTTTTTTTGTTGTTTGAAATTTCCAAGTTTTATAATTTTGTTGTTGTTTGTGTACTAATACAAGCTTACATACAAAATTTCAGCTTTCTAGGACTTCAGGAAGTACCCTATGAGTTTTGATGATCATCAGTGAGTCAATGACGAAATCGGGGTTTTCTAGATATCAATAAAATCTAAAGTATAAGAGCTTGTTATTGAAACTTAATATGTTTAATAAGTTTACTATTGACATCATGTCCTGAGAATTTTGTTTATCTGGTATAATCCAAACCCAAGTTATGAGGGTTCAAAAAGCGCTTTGAGAAAAGGTAGGTAGTGCCCTTTCGCTTCGCTTGGCTGTCTTGGCGGGGGGCACTTCCGTGCCCCCAGATAACGACTTGTGAATATAAACTGACGGCCGCTCGCCCTCGGTTATGCGAAATTCACAATTGACGGGTACCTACCTCTAGTCTCCTTGCTCTGTGAGTAATCGTATTATTTCTTATTCTTATTGCCTTCTTACGATCTAACCCCCTTAATCATTAAGCGCTATTTAACTGATAGGTATACTGTTTAAATGGTCACGTAAATAATGTCACATTATTTGACAATGACAATAGAGTGACGTTATTTACGTGACCCTTTTAACAGTATATTAGTTTAAATAACGTTTTATGAGTAAGGGGGTAAATCTTTGGCCCCGGACCTATGCAACCACCAATTATTATGTTTTCAATTCCAATTTGTTACTTATGTATAGCTCCACTATGATAACGGTGATTCTGCCAGTGTCATGGTTAGAGAGAACAATCATGATAATTTAACTCAATTGAGCTCACCAGTGCCAGTTTATAGCGTTCGCTAGTCTATGCAAAAGAAAGTGATCCAGAAACGAGAAACAAACCTTGCATCTTCAGTGCCCAGAACTGGCATAAATGGTTCATTGAAGTGAATGGCGCCAATCAGCGC
Source organism: Polyploca ridens (assembly GCA_951394255.1). Taxonomy (NCBI): domain Eukaryota; kingdom Metazoa; phylum Arthropoda; class Insecta; order Lepidoptera; family Drepanidae; genus Polyploca; species Polyploca ridens. The sequence goes on along the minus strand of OX596246.1, from coordinate 10,581,425 downwards.
CGCGTTCTGATGCTCCGTGGCTATTTCAGAGCAGGAACAGTGTTACTTTAAAATCTGTAACAAAATGAAAACTTATTAAGTTATGCTGGAAATTCATCCTTGTAAGTCAATCTATTTTTCGCTGATACTGTTGCCCTTGTCTGTTCAGAAATATAATAAATAAATAAATATCGGACATTCCTCACACACGGTCATCTGATCCCAAACTAAGCAGAGCTTGTACTATGGAAACCAGATAACTGATATAATACATATACTACTTTTTGTTTGTAAATACATACTTAATATACATAATTACACCCAGACTCAGGACATACAGACATGTTCATGCACATAAATGCATGTCCTGTGTGGGAATCGAACCCACGACCTGCCGCGCGTAAGGTGAACCTTAACCAACTGCGCCAACTGGCCCGTCATATGGATATAATATGGATGGTTTTCATTTAGCCATTAGCCCCATTTATCATCCAAATTGAACAAAACTTGGTACTGTAAATTCCTACACAACGGCAATTGTAAACGAGCCCCAGCAATATAGGTAAATGTTTTTCCTATAAACCTGTACACTAACATGTACGGAATCCCAGTCCAACTACAGGTCCAAATCACATTTGAGTACTATTTTTTTCATAACAAGTAAGTCATAATTTCAGTGTTAGAATTGTTTTGTGTTTAATGTTTACGCTATGTACAGGATGTAATAGATGCAAGTCAAAATAGAAAAAAAGATTAATTTACGGGTAAAAGGACGACTGGCAAAATTACCTTCAGCAGCTTTGGCAAGAGACCAAAAAGCGCGACTCCCAGAGGGAAGTCTAATCAGGTTCTCACCAATTCTGTCAACGAAATCAAACTTAGCCCTGGCAATCATTCGCTTACTGAACTTAGAGGCAGCATTTTTGCGTCTCGTTTCAGAGATGTTAGGGTCCTGATTAGTTCGGGGCATGGTCCAATCATACAGTCTGCTAATTTTTTCTAGCTTCTTTGCAGGGTTGATTAAATCACGGTCGTTTCTTCACCCCTGCAGCCACTAACGGGTTTGGGATATAACATTCCATCTCCTCAGCGACGGCAACTGCACAGGTGTTAGGATCATCTGATGCGAAGCAAAGCTGCCTCCAAGAGTACGATGCGAAGAATTCATTCATTCAATTCAGTCTGCTGACATATAGTGGCACACGCGACGATGCCCGCGTTGCACAAACGTGCGGCGCACAAGGCGCCTGCGTCCTAACGAGACATTGGTCCGATGAGCCGAGTGGCGCATCCACTGTCACTGCATAGCTGTCCGGTCGCGTAGTCAGCAGAAGGTCCAGTAAGGAGTTAGTATGGCTCTCAATATCTGGGATTCTCGTAGGAGAAAGAACCAGTTGCGAGAAGCCATAGGCCAGGGCAAAGGCCAGGGTTATCCGAGAACCAAGCCACTTAACGTGGTGAGCATTGAAATTTCCTAAAATCACTAGGGGTACTGCTCCAGTACTTTGTAAATCGTCGATTGCAGGTACTCAAATAACCGTTTTGTCTCCGAGTCACCGCTGTGGGACCTGTAAAGGCACGCAGGCAGTAGGGACTCCCTGACGTACATACAAACCCCAGCAAGTTATGCTCCAATTTGTACTCGGGGTGTTGTAGATACGATGTATCATTGGGGCAGGATATTTGATTATGCCTAAACGAAATACTCATCTGAGGAAACACCTGTTACACCCAGATGAAGTAAAATCCATTCCTGCCAAGAATATTGTGAAGTTCATTATAGCTGCAGGTCTCTGCAGTGAAATTTAAATACCATGGCGATCACAGTAGATCTATTCTGGTCACAGTGATAGAAGCTCTGGAAAGACTTGAAACAGCCACTTAACCCAAATAATTTGGGCCAGTTGGCACGATTGGTTAAGACTCTGGTGAAGATTCCACCTATTGCGCCGCTGGTCGTGGGTTCGATTCCCACACAGGACATGCATTTGTGTGCATGAACATGTCTGCATGTCCTAGTCTTACCTTAGTCTGGGTGTAATTATGTATAATTAAGTTTGTATTTACCAACATAAAGTAGTATCCGTATTATATCAGTTATCTGGTTTCCAATAGTTTCCATAGTACAAACTCTGCTTAGTTTGGGATCTGATGACCGTGTGTGAAGAATGTCCCAGGATAATAATAATAATAAGGATTATGTGCAAGGTGGCGGATCAGGCTCCTAGGGCGGAGATAATGTGATCCCTGGGTTCGGGAGCTCTACATCATGCGGGCAGCCCGCTGCATCAGCAGGTCACTGGATCTCCCTAACTGCTGCAACAGCACACCGTGGCTGCACAACACAAGCCCCCACACTGCCAGCACCAAACCTTCTTATGGAGCTCCGGCAACCTTACTCACCACAGGAACACAACACCACATTAATAATAATATAAGCCATTTAATCAGACTGAAATTACACGACATGGGTTCTTTATAACTAGTACATTATAAATTGTGTTCTTTGCCTATCTTTTTTTTTCTGTATTTGATTCGCAATCAGTCGCCAGACTTTAAGCGAATGCGTTGTGTGATTTTTGACGTGTCGAGAACGGTGGCCAGTGCCAACAATTTAAGCTTAAATAACATGGTCTCTTTTTAGCCTTTGGACCATATTTGTTTTATGCAACAGCTCAGCAACAAGTGGGTTTGGGTGGGATGACAGACGCTCAGCATGTTGTTTAACAGCTTTGCCTATCTATAAATACATTCTTAGTTATAGTCTGTGTACCCTTTGACATAGGCCTCCTCTAACTCCTTCCATAATAGTCTGTCCTTTGCAGCCCTTGTCCACAACTTACCTCCTGTCTTTTCTATTTCATCTCTCCATCTTTTATTTTGCCATCCTCTGAACCTTTTTCCATTTCTTGGATACCAGGTTGTTAAACTTCTACTCCACTTATCCATTCCTCTTATGGTATAGCCAGCCCATCTCCACTATAACCTTTTAATTTTTACTGAGACATCTGCCACTAAAGTCACTTTCCTTATATATCTGTGTTTCTTTTCCTGTCTTTTCTCCTAACGCCTAGCATGTTTCTCTCCACACACGCTCGCAGACTGAAAGTTTATCGGTTGGCACGGCAGTGCCCCTGCCGAGTCGAGCGCGAAGCAAACACTGCCGTACCATCCTTTACTGGAACCATTTCGCCGCATTTTCAGGCCCCTATTTGAGAACCTCTGGATAAGACCCGAACGCAGATATTTTCGTCATCCAGTAAGCTATAATCACATACTTAAAATCCAAAATTTCAAGTCTGTAGGTCATTTAGTTCCGAAGTTAAGCGAAAGCAAAGTTTCACATTTATGAAACTCACTCACTCACTCACTCACTTATGATCATCAAAATAGAACTAGTACTTCCCATAAACTCAGAGAGCTGAAATTTGGTACAGAGTTAGGGTTTAATGACCACATAAAGGGAAAACTATAAAAACTAGGATAATCGAAGATCTGGAGTACCTGGTGACCCTGATTAGAAAACACAAGAGCCCAACCAAACTATTAGAGATCGGCATATACCGCCTTTACAAAAAATATTCAACTTGGTGGGCCGCTTCTTTTTCTACAAAAAGAAGTGAAATCCCATCAAAAACATTCTGTAAAAAACTAGCCAAGTCTCGATGGAGCTGCTTGTTTATCTCTAAAAAGTAATTAAATCTAGACAAAGTCGTGCCAAGTCTAAGGTTCCTTACTGCGATTTATTTATTATTATAGTTAATGTTGTGTGACTTGGCCGTTGAAGGGAACACAAGGGTACAAAACCAGGTGTTCCATGACACCATTGCACCAATCTGTACTTGTACCCACTAACGTATAAAGAATGTTCAACGGCCAAGTCACACAACATTAACTATAATAATAAAGAAATCGCAGTAAGGAACCTTAGACTTGGCACGACTTTGTCTAGATTTCATTACTTTTTAGAGATAAACAAGCAGCTCCATCGAGACTTGGCTAGTTTTTTACAGAATGTTTTTGATGGGATCATATTGAGTGTTTGTAAGTGCCCAGGATTGGCATACGTAGGTCAGTACAGGTAAGGTACATGCATCAAATAATTTTCTTTTTAACTTTATGTTGAAAATTTGATTTTCATGACCTCTCTGAGTGACCAGTATCGCTAAGCGAACACCACATTAAAGTAGTGTTATTTGGCTGCTATCTTCTGTAAGGTGGAGGTACTTCCCCAGTCGGGCTGCTCCACATGTCGGACGGAGATAACCCATTATGCCCTACCTCTCTTAATCACTTTTTTATGTTAACAATTTCTGAAGTAGGCCAAGGATGGTCCAAATGATGGTAAATGGTCACAGCCACCTATGGACTTTGTAACATCAGGGGTTTTGCCAATGTGTTGCCAACCTTGAAGAGGTCTAATTACGCCTCTTTTGAAGAATCCCATATTGTATCCCCGAGGTAAAATGGAAATGCAGAACTCATTCCACATCCTAATGGACCATGTAGGTCCGACTGAATCATTGTGTGGACAATCAAGGCGATTTGAGGATAAACTCCATATCGGCCGGGGAGTAGTGCAATGGTAGAACCAGGTCAAAAAGTTACATTTTATCCCAGGGACATGGGTGAAACCGCAGAGCACAGCTAGTCATTAATATGCAGGATTATGGTACGCTAGCCTTAATCATCGTCTTTATAGTAGAGGTTGTAATATTATAATAATACCTTTCGAATGACATATCGCTTAACATTATTGCTCAATAGGCTGGGGTCCATTGATATTTGCTAAAATTTGCGGTTTTACCGGTACTTTCTAAGATACTAGAAAAAAATATGCATAACAGGCTTAGTAACTATTTAGATTCCTTCGGGTTTCTCTATGAACGGCAGTACGGATTCAGGCCCAAGTCAAACACACTAGCTGCTGCTTCTGATTTAGTAACTAAAATTAGGACTAAAATTGACCAAAAACAAATTGTACTAGGAGTTTTTATTGATTTAAAAAAGGCCTTTGATATTGTTAGTCATAACCTTCTCCTGCAAAAATTAGTATCCATAGGAATAACAGGAAATTAATTCAAAATGTTCGAGTCTTATTTGAAAAATCGCTACCAAGTTGTTAAAGCAGGAAAAAGTGTCAGTAGTTTTAATTTGATCAAATGTGGTGTACCCCAGGGATCAATAGTGGGCCCTCTCCTATTCCTCTTGTATATCAATAATGTGCACGAATTAGGACTAAAGGGACACGTTACTATGCCGATGACACCTGCCTGTTTTACTTCGGTCATTCTACTGAAGCAATCATACAAGAGGCACATGATGATCTAGTTATTTTGGAAAGATGGTTCTTGGATAACCTATTAACAATTAATACATCCAAAACGAACTACATAATTTTCTCGGCCAAGAATAAAAAGATTCATAACCACAAGTCTTTGTTGATAAATGGAGATGTCTTAAAAAAAGTTAATACAGAAAAGTATTTGGGCCTTACTCTTGATAGTCACCTGACATGGCAGCCCCACATAGAAAAGATTTGTTCTAAGTTGTCAAGTCTTATGGGTGCATTGTGGGGAATAGCTAGATGTTTACCACCAAAAGCTAAATTTACTATTTACAATTCATTGATAAAATCGCATATTGAATATTTAATTGAGGTTTGGGGATCGGCTACTAAAACAAGTCTAGGCAAGTTACAAATCGCCCAAAATAGGATTGTCAAGGTCCTCTTTCAGTATCATTACTTAACATCCACAAACAAAATTTATAACGAAACCAAACTATTTAATATTACCCAAATTTATCACTATAACACTTGCATATTAATTCGAAAAATTCTTACTAAAGACATACATACACAAATAACATTTACTAGAAATTTTGAAGTACAAACACGTTCATCGCGACGGGCACATAACCTACAACTACACAAACCAAGAACCAACCACGGAAAGAAAAATATTTAATATGAAGGAGCACAACTTTACAATTCCCTACCAACAAACATCAAAGAAGCAAAAACACTATACTTATTTAAAAAATTACTGAAAAAACACATCTTTGACAGCTACAATATAAATAAATAAAACTACCTATTAGAATGTTGTGATTGTATAGTGTGTACAGTGCTTAAGAACTAAACTGTTGTCGACCGGTTGCGTTGTGTGCGACTCGTCGCGAGAAAAAATATTTTAACATACCCACAAAATGTATAAATACGTAATACTTCTGAGACACTGGACATAATAATCTTTACTATAATATATAATAATACTTTGTTTCTCGTTTAAGTGATTTTTGTAAATTTTAGAGAAATAAATGATTTAAAACCGTAAATGTCCTTTTTGAATATATGGCCCTGATTTTTGGTAAGGTAAATAAATTTGATCCAAACTTTAAACATATTTGACATAAATTGAATTATGTCCCATAGGATAAAATAATATATCATCCATGCTGAGAATTTATCTATGCAACAGGGATGGAAATTAAGATGAGGTGGAGAAATATTACAGATATTGCTCAAAGAGTCAGTAAGCTGAAGAGGCAAAGGGCAGTCTAGAACCACAAAATATTTACAAAGGTTATTTTAGTATATATATTGTTATTATGAAACTACCTGCCCTAATGGACTAACTGAACCCTTTATTTGACTTGACACTAGCATTACTAAGAATGTTGGTGATTGTTGAGGGTACAAAAAATAACCTAGCAAGTGATGTGATCAAGGCTAAATTGGAACCTTGAGTTATTACTCAGACATTATGTAGGCATACAAGGTGTAAAATCGATCATGTTAAATTGTACATGATTATAACTGCCTTTTATTCTTTTCTACCTTTATTTCATTTCCATTATGTAGACAGTACATACTTGCACATAATGACGTCATTTATATTGACTTGACAGTCAATAAACCACTGTAAACAATTTATAGCCCTCAATCGTAATAATAAACACAATTTTTGTGTACACTGTAAGAAATTACTGAATATATATTAACTAGAGAGTATTAAACGTTTACTTACCAAGTTTCCAAAGATATATCCTTCAAGGGCTAACCGCGATCACTAGTTGACAGCGAAACTGCGAAACTTAAATAACATGGCGGCATCTTGTCGCAGCCGGTGTATTTGCGTTTAAATTTATTTCTAACATTTTCCATTTGCCTACGGAACTTACGAAATTTAACACGGTTTTAGATGAAAACACTATTTAGTACAGAAACAAGATAGTTATGTTTTATATCACACACTAACACAAGCAAAATGACGTAACATTCTCAACCTTCACGGTCGCACAGTAGGTAGGTACAAATGGTCGTACAAGAAAGATTATTGTTTAGTTTTATAATGAGGTAGTCCTTACATGGTCGCTAGAAACACTACTATTTATAAACAAACTTCACTTATTATTGCAATAACAGTCCATAATAAATTGGCAAACTAAAACCAAACACGATAGATTATTATGCCAAAGTACAAACGTGACACGCAGTCAAGCAAGCTAGCCCGCTAGCAATTCAGTGTTCCCAGCAGTAAAAAAGAATAATACGTTCCGTGCGAACACACATTCACGCACGAGCTTAAAATAAACATAAATATAAATTGTCGCCAAAATGCACTAAAACCTAAGAATAGAAAAAGTGCAACGTATTAAATAAAATAAATTTGTGTTTCGGGTGTATAGGTATTGACCAGACAACCGAATTTGATTCGGTGAACCATCGAACAGAGGGCAACAGCGCTATACGTCAAAAAGAGATAGTACAGCTAGGCATCACGTTCTCTTTTAGGTCGGCCGCATACTATAAGAAATTTTCTGTCAGAAATTTTCGGACGCCCGCCGGAAGGCACTTTCCCCATACATTTTGTTCTAGACCCCGCATACTATCCGAAAATTCTGACGTGTCTGACGTCCAAAAATGTTGACACATGTTTTGGCAAATCAATTTATTCTATACTATCCTATTTTTAGGTTCCTAACTAGGAAATAAGAAAGTGTAATCGCAGTTAGAACAGTTACGGTCTTACTCATAAAAATCTCTTAAATAACGGATTAAATAGTACATAGCTAAATACTATTTAAAATTTTATTCAGTGTTTAACTTTTCTTTACTCATAAACGCATTTTAATCATGATTTAGTTATTGAAGGATTTCAAGAGCAAATATAATATTATATGTGGCGACACCAACGTCCGGACCATAAATTTGACAGTTATGGAGGTTTTAAAAAAAAGAAACAGCAACAATTTGAAAAGTTTTATTATGTGTTTTATGATAATATTATATTATATATGATCTGAATCTCGGAAACAGCTCCGATGGGTTTCGGGGGCGATACATCGATCTAGCTAGGTTTCATTGTTAGAAAACGTCGTTTTATCCGTGTTTTCAGGCAATGAAAAACTGCTTCAATATCATTAGAATACGAAGATAAATTTCGCCACCATTTACAAAGTTATCATAACCAGGTGGGAAATCGGGCGGTCCCGAACCCAGAAGACCGTGTTCGAGTCCAGATGATAATATTTTTCGCATTTTTTTTCAAGTTCTTTTGTGAGAAAAACTAATATGATTTACCAAAAAACGAGCAAAGCTCGGTCATCGAGGTACAAGTTTAAGTAATTTATATAATTTATGGTGTTTCTATGTAATCTAACATCATATATCCAGCTTATTTTCGGAAATCAATGAAAAATATTTTACAGCAATCAAGCAACAGCTGTTTATTTGGCGACCATTTTGCTATTTAGCCCGTTAAACAAGGGTCGTAGGTTGTTTAATTTGACAGCTCTTTAAATAACGTTTTTAAGCAGTGAATAAGAATAAATACCGTTTATGAGTGAAGATTTTTTTAAATAACTGTTTTAAGTATGACTTAACTTTAAATAGCGTTTATGAGTAAGGCCGTTAGTGTCCTAAGTAGTGAGATGGGAAGGTCCCGACCGCTCTACAATGGGAAAGTGTGAACGCATCGCTCCGATTTAGGACGTTTAGGGATGTAATATCGTTCTTCAAACCATCGATTTTTTGAATTATGTATTATCATCATCATCATATCAGCCCATGGATGTCTACTGCTGAACATAGGCCTCCCCCATTGATTTCCACTTCGAACGGTTCTGGGCCGCTTGCATCCAGCGGCGCCCAGCGACTCTGACATAGTTTTAACAACAAATAATTTGGTAAGAACACTTAAAAATGTTTCTTATGTTCCCCAATTGTCTGTTAATTTGATGAGTGTTAGCAGACTATGTGAAAAGGGCTACACAGTTATCTTCAATGAAAAGGGTTGTCAAATATTTGAAAAGTGTGCTAGCTCTGGCAAATCTATTTGTAAGGCTCCCAACATGGTCGTCGGTCCACCTGGTGGGAGGTCGTCCCGCTCGGCGCTTTCCAGTACGTGGTCGCCACTCGAGAACCTTTCTTCCCCATCAGTTATCCGCTCTTCGAGCGATGTGGCCTGCCCATTGCCACTTCAGCTTACTAACTCTATGAGCTATGTTCGTCGATTTCGTTCTCCTACGAATGTCCTCATTTCGAACCCTGTCACGGAGAGAAATTCCGAGCATAGCTCGCTGAGTGACTCTGAGCTTATTTATGCGGCCAGCATTGAAAGACCACGTCACTGTCCCGTATGTCATCACTGGTAACACGCACTGATTCAAGACCTTTATCTTCAGACTCTGAGGTATTTTGAACGTGAAGATATGCCGTAGCTTCCCGAACGCTGCCCAGCCGAGTTGGATTCTTCGATTGACCTCTTTGTCGAATTTGGACCTACCTAGTTGGATAATTTGTCCTAGGTAAACATACTCGTCTACGACTTCGAGAATAGTGCTCCCAACAATCATTGGTATCGGCGGAATATGAACATTAGCATATTTTTGTCTTGTCCATATTCATTTTGAGGCCTACCTGTTGGGAAACTCTGTTGAGGTCATTGAGCATGATGTTCAAAGCTTCCAGCGATTCCGCCATTATAACTATATCATCGGCAAATCGAAAGTGAGTAAAGTAGAAATAATATATAATAATATAAAAAATAAGTCCTTATAAAAAGGATTTGGTGGCCTAACATAAAACTACTTTTATCCTATTTAAGTAGGAAGCTGCTTATAAAGCCCATCACAGGCGTAACTATAATATATTTTTTTTATTTAATTATTTATGATACACATGCAGCTAGAAGCTGATTGAGTGTATATCACTGCACTTTAGTCTTTAAGTACTTGTCGAGTCTATTTTTAAAAGAGTTCACTGTTTTTGCACTGATAACTGTCTCTGGTAATTGATTCCACTCGCAAACGACACGGTTAGGCATAAAGTGTTGGCGGGGGTTGCTTTTGCTAACTGATCTCGTGATTTTAAGGGAGGGCCCTTCGGAGATTGTAATTTTTGTTCATTGTATATAATTTATCAAGTTCTTGTTATTAAGATAGTGCCCAGATAGTATTTTATATGTCTCTATGAGGTCTCCGCGTTGTATTCGTTCCTGCAGGGTCGTTAAATTAAGGTCCTTAAGACGTTGGTCATATGGTTTGTCTTTTAAACCAACAACCATTTTGGTAGCCTTCCTTTGAACTTTTTCTAACATGTTAATGTCCTTTTGAAAGTATGGGCTCCAAATGTGAAAGGCATATTCCAATAGTGGGCGGAGATATACCTTATAGATTTTCAAAAATAATGGCTTGTCAATGTATTTGAAAGTTTTCCTGATCATGTACGTTATGGAGTTAGCCCTTTTGGTTATTTGCAGAATGTGAACATCCCATTTCAAGTTATTTGTCATTATCTTAATATATATTAATATAAATCATAGCAAGGCATATTACGATATATTTTCAATAGGTACTAATCTTTGAGTGACCGTACACGCAGCTATAATATATATTTCTGTTAATACACCAATTTGTACTGTAATTTATATTATAGCTCGGCATATTAATATATATTATAGCTACGACTGTGATGGGCCTGTTGAAGAAGAAAGCACGGTGAAACAACGTTATCTTGATTTCGTCGGTCGGCAGAGCACAAACGGAATGAATGAACGATATCGATATTTGTGACTTTTGACATCAATCTTAAAAGAATAGTTGTATTTTAAATTAGCGATGGACGATTGATACTAAAAACAATCGAATTATTCGATTGTTCAATTAATTCGAATCATTCGATTAACAATCGACATCTGTCGATTGTCCGTCGATTGTTCAAAATACGCTGAGCGCAGCGCGCCGCGCGTAGCCTCTGCCGTGAGCTGACTGTCCGTCCACTGAAAGAATGAAACTATTCGCCCGGTCAATTTATAATTTATATTTGCGTGCGTCAATTTTCATTCAAAGGTCGATTGTTTATTCGTTAGAACGAATGAATCGACAATCGGATGTACAGTTTTACAATTGTCGATTCTTTCGATTACTTTTTTTGGAACAATCGCCCATCGCTATTTTAAATGTGTTTTCTTTTTAAGGCCGGAAGGTTATAAATGGAAGTTAGTTAAGGTATTGAGTTGAAAACTATTCAGATTTAGTTTAATACATATAAAGAAGCTCATTTGTGTTCATTAAAATGTATATTTTAAGTCGTGTGATCGGTATGTGAGAATAAAAAATTTTAAACATTGGAAGAACATCGACGTAATTATCATTATATTTTACCGATGTTTTTTTTTAAATCGATCATTGTCGCCAGGAATCTTAAAAACATCAATGTTTGGAAAAATCGATGTTTTTAAGAACGATGTTGCATCTCTACTACGAGTCGTTCGTCCCGCTTTGGTATAGTTGCTATAATCTTTGCCGCATCCTATTTAGAATGCAATATAGTGTAGTGTAATAACTAGCTTCCTGCTTCCTTGTTAGATAACTAGCTTCCTACTTCCTAGTTAGATAACTAGCTTCCTACTTCCTAGTTAGAACGTTCCTAGTTAGGAACCTAAAAACAGGAAGGTGTAATAAGCACTTTAGAATAGTTAGTGTCCTATGTAGTGAGATAGACAGGTCCCGACTGCTCTACTTCCTTAAATAGGAAAGTATAATCGCATCGCTCCGATTTAGGACGTTTAGGGATGTAATAGGGTCGGCAACACGCGCGTGATGGTGGTGTTGCAAGCGTCCATAGGCTACGGTAACCGCTTACCATCAGGCGGGCCGTATGTTTTTTTGCCACTTAAGTGGTATAAAAACATCGTTCTTAAAAACATCGACATTTTGAAATAATATATAATAATAGCAAAAATAAGTCCATAAAAAAAGGATATATATTGTATTTTTGCAATGATATAAAATGGAAATTAAAATATTTTTTTTGTAAAATATTATATTAGTTACTCGCAAGTAGTATGAGTGAACCGGAAAATGTGAACTGTCACCGATATCTTCTAATCCTGAAAACACATTAGCCAGCTATATGTAGTGTAAAAGCCAGATAGCTAGTCAGCTATTTTGGCTATTTGGTTATTTGGCTAGAGCGGCGGCGCGGCGGCGGCGGCGCGTAGCTAGTTGAATAACGTTCAACTGCGACCCGAGTTCGATCCTCGCCCTGCGTAGTATCTCTACTTAGTTTGTGATCCTCGCCGCTGCAACAAGTCGTCTTAGAAAATATATATGTCTAGAAAGAGTATCCCCATACTACATGACTTTCAAAAAGTGGCCAACTTTGCTACATCTTATCCTCGCGGTACGTCATTCTGCTTGTCATAGTGACGTTTATACCAGTTACCAGTTGTTGAAAAAATCCAATAAAATGGGGAAAAATATATTACGGTGTCGATATCTTTTTAAACTCCGAAAATAAAAGTGGAATCGGGATAATACATGATAATAAGAATAAGATTAATGGCGCCGATACAAAATTAATACTTATTATTTTTACTTTGATGTCAACGAACAGTAATTATTTGCGTTGACGTTTCAAATCAAGTCAAATCAAGCAAATCAAGTCACACCGAGTCACATCGAGTCAAATCGAGTCAAATCCAGTCAAACCGAGTGAAATCAAGTGCAATTGAGTCAAAACAAGCAATTCGAGTCAAATCAAGTCAAAAATTTTTTTTTGGCTAGGTCCAGAGATCTTCACTACGGCTTCTCCGAATGATGTCTATCCATTGGCTTCTTAAAATAGGATCAATTGGTATTCTGTAAAAAAGTCTTATTATTTAAGTCAGTTATTACAAAATTAAAAAAGGTTATTCGACTCGCGTGTATGTAATATTATTGGAATTGCAACATATTCACAATTTAAAATAGTGTCCGCCATATTGAACTATTTAGTTATTGGTCCGATTGCTCTCAAAATTGATATTTGAGAGGCCCTTGGACCATATAACATAAATTTTTACTCAAAATTGAAAAAAGGAGCCGCCATATTGAACTATTTACTTACTGGTCCGATTGCTCTCAAAATTGATATTTGGGAGACACTTGCACCATATAACATAAATCTTTGCTCAAAATTGAAAAAAAGTGTCCGCCATATTGAACTATTTAGTTACTGGTCCGATTGCTCTCAAAATTGATATTTGAGAGAACCTTGGACCATATAACATAATTTTTTACTCAAAATTGAAAAAAGTGGCCGCCATATTGAACTATTTAGTTACTGGTGAAGTCTCTGCTTATTAGAAACAGGTTATTATTAGATTTATTTTATTATTATTTGATTGTTTTAGTTCTAGACGATGAAATGAAATAAAAATAATCGATGCTTAGGCCATCTATGTCGAAAGATTTAAATAAAATTACATAAATTGCAAATATTAAAAATACGAGATTTAAATATTAATTTAATTAAATTATGTAAATCATACTCGTAAGTCGAGTGCTATTATTACAAGAAACTTGGTTCTTCATGTAGTATATTTAAGATATTACAAAGAAGAAAGTTGAGCTGAGTACAATACTTGAGAACAACATTAGAATAATATTTTATGTTAAAAACTATATGTACAAAAAACGAAAAAAGATAAAGGAATTTAAAAACATATTTAAAATAAGTTATCTTCTAAATTATCCATGGTACCCATTATGCTAGCTGCATTACCCCGCTGAATGGTCAAGCTTAGTCTCTGGGCAAAAAAGCACTTGGCTCTCATGGAGTCCTTGATCATCAACATGACAACTACAGCTGCGACAGGTGTGAGGTTCGCAAATTTTGGCGCCTAAGCGAAGATATATGACAATACGGAGCACCGCCGCCTCTAAAAGGATACCTATGTTAAGTGAAGGGAGCGAGTGCAACCAATAAAACTGCGAGCTGCTGTTGCACGGGCTCCCTTAGGTACTCGTTTACCCTTGGACCATGTAACATAATTTTTTGCTCAAAATTGAAAAAAGTGGCCGCCATACTGAACTATTTCATTACTGGTCTGATTGCTCTCTCAAATATGAATTTTGAAAGCAATCGAACCAATAACTAAATAGTTCAAAATGGCGGACACTTTTTTTCAATTTTGAGCAAAGATTTATGTTATATGGTCCAAAACTGTCCCAAATATCAATTTTGAGAGCAATCGGACCAATAAGTAAATAGATCAAAATGGCGGCCACTTTTTTTAATTTTTAGCATAGGTTCTCGTTATATGGTCCAAGGGTCTCTCAAATATCAATTTTGAGAGCAATCGGATCAGTAACTAAATAGTTCAATATGGCGACCATTTTTTTCAATTTTGAGTAAAAATTTATGTTATATGGTCCAAGGGTCTCTCAAATCTCAATTTTGAGAGCAATCGGACCAATAACTAAATAGTTCAATATGGCGGCCACTTTTTTTAATTTTGAGCAAAGATTCATGTTATTTGGTCCAAGAGTCTCCCAAATATCAATTTTGAGAGCAATCGGACCAATAACTAAATAGTTCAATATGGCGGCCACTTTTTTGAATTTCGAGAAAAGATTCATGGTTTATGTTCCAAAGGCCTCTCAAATATCAATTTTGAGAGCAATCGGACCAATAACTAACTAGTTCAATATGGCGGACACTTTTTTTCAATTTTGAGCAAAGATTCATGTTATATGGTCCAAGAGTCTCCCAAATATCAATTTTGAGAGCAATCGGACCAATAACTAAATAGTTCAATATGGCGGACACTATTTTAAATTGTGAATATTTTGCAATTCCAATAATACCTACTACATACAGGCGTGTCGAATAACCTTATTTTTTTAATTTAGTAATATCCGACTTAAATAAAAATGTTATAAACAAAATGTGCATGGTACGCACATATACAAGTTTACATCGTATGCCTATGCAACGCGGCACTACGTAGTTCAAATGATTTTAAACAGATGGCTGTACAGTTTACTTGTATGAAGAAGTATTTTACAAAATGTTCCGGTGACCGCATCCATGGTTATATACATCACTGACTATGATGGAAAAACCGAAAACGACAAACACGTCAACTTAAAAAAAAAATAGGTCCGCCATCTTGAAATTCAAAATGATATTCGTAATTAGCTCGAGGAAAATCTTAAATTAATACCAATTTTGATTTTTTCATTACTGAAGCGACTACTTATCTTACATGACATAATCGTCATTAGTATTAAAAAAAAAGCATTCGACTTTCGACTCAAAAATTCGACTTGTCCACCGTCGTTTTTGATTTATATCAGTATCTACATACTCGTATTTAACTATTGACTGATATTACCATGGGAGTTTTGAGTTCATAAACTGGCAGCACGGGCAACACATAAAAAATGGCGCTTACTCAAAATATTTATTTTCGAAACATTTCAATGGCTTATATTGCAGAAACTAATAGGAAATATTGTTACTTACCGATGATAGGTGAGTTTTTTCGTTGGTCTAGATCGACCCATGTAGTTTTTATACACTTTTATCACACAAAACGACATTTTGAAACAATACAATTTTGGTGAATTTGGTTGTGTCCCAGTGACGTCTCGACTGACACTGAAGACGGGAAAATGATTTAGCCCCTAACAGTTAGGGGCTATTTTTATCGACGCGTAAACAGCTTCGTAGCTCCGTCTGGATATATCATTACTCAAAGGTCTTAGTCTAGATGAGTATAATAAATATTGTTTTTAATTTAATTTATAGTTTTTTTACAAGTAAAATATGCGCGTATGCGCATGTTACGAAACTATGTTCCGTAATGTTTTCTTCGATTGCGATCACAAAATAGGTAGAAGTCGACCTACAAATATGAGAAAAGCAATAATACGGACTACGCAAATTTTGCTAGAAGTAGAATTAGGCAAAAAGTATTTTCTTAGGGTTCCTCAGATCGCAACCGGTTGCAAACTTAAAACTAAGTGAAATGAAATGAAATGAAATAATTTATTCATTCAAATAGGCCTTCACAGGCACTTATGAATAGTCAAACTCTAATACTCTAATGCACTAATGCACGGTTCGGAAGGTTGATTTTGCTGAGAAGAGCCGGCAATAAACTCAGCAATTACTCTTTTCAAAAACAAACTTAAATTTATTACATCAGATGTTTCCTGCGAGAGCGAGCGCTACAACCACGCATTTTTAGCATTTAAATATTCTTTAATATTGTAGTAAGCCTTCTGTACTAAAGCGGCTTTTATACGTTCCTTAAACTTTAGTGACGGTAAATTTAAAATTTCATTAGGGATCTTCAAAGATTTTCATATAGGGGGATCTTATTATAAAATTGTACACTCAGTCCTAAAAATGAACCTTGCACTTTTTGGAGTCTATAAGCAGAGGTCAAAAGTTTATGCTTATTTCTAGTATTAAAAGAGTGCACGTCACTTTTTTTTACAAAAAGATTAATATTCTGATGTACAAATAATATGTTTGCATAAATATACTGCGATGCTACTGTAAGGATACTTATATTTTTAAACTTATCTCTGAGGGAAGCTCGAGAACTCATATTATAAATAGCTCGCACTGCTTTTTTTTGCAAAATAAACATGGTTCCTATATCAGCAGCTTTACCCCAAAGTAAAATGCTATAGGACATAACACTATGAAAATAACTAAAATAAACTAATCGAGCTGTGTCTACGTCTGTTAGCTGTCTAATTTTTCTAACTGCATAAGCAGCTGAACTGAGCTTTCCCGAAAGACATGATATTTGGTTGCCCCATTGAAGTTTCGAGTCTAAAGTAATCCCTAAGAATACTGATGATTCAACAAGACCTAAAGGTTCATTATTTATCATTAAATTACAGCCTACTTTTTTAACATTTGGTAGCGCAAATTTAATACATTTAGTTTTCTTTGCATTTAAAACTAGATTATTTACAGTAAACCAATTTAATACCCGAGATAATGCACAGTTAACATATCGTCAAAATTAGATTTCAGTCTATCAACACTAAAAATCAGTGAGGTATCGTCAGCAAACAGTACAATTCCGCAGGTATTTTTGATATAATTAAATTATTAAAATAAACAAAAAACCCGACTGCGTAAAACATAAATTAACTGAAAAGAGAAAAACAAGCTCTTAAATCTATAGAATTTTGAATATAACTTGAATTTTATTAGGTATTGCATTCTATTCTTTTTTGTTTATTTTAATAATTTAATTTATTTCACACTTTTTAGTTTTATACAGAAAGAGTTGTACCTATATATTAGTAAGTAAATGAGCGGTACGGTAAAGGAACGCTAACAACCATCGCACGGCTCAGTACCTACTGTCCTTGTATTAAACGTGCTTTTTGCAGTTTACGTCAAAATGGTAGCATAAAAGTATTACAATATATACATATATGGAATGGTCTATTTACAAGCTTCAATTTGATATCCATATTGTTATATTAAACACTTGACCGTTATTTGAAACTTTATATTTGAGATAGGCCCCTCCTTGTTTTCTGCTTTATCGTACCTTCTTTGTCTACCTTACGAAACTTTTATTTTTAATACCCCCCCTATTATTTTATTCTTAGGCGCCATATAAAAATAATATACCCTATGACACTCCCCAGGACAAGACGAATCTAACGACACCTCATATGCTTAAATCCATCAAGCCGTTTAGGCTGCAGAGCGGCACAAAGAAATAGACATACATACATACATACACTCGAAAAACATAACCCTCCTTCCGGGTCAGTCAGGTAAAAAGGAAGATCATTAATATAAATTAAAAAAGTGTAAAAGCCTAATGCAACTAGTACAGACTGAGTCAAACTTATTGGCGGCTGTGATATTAGGCGCGGAACGCTGCGCAGTAGCGAAAACGAAGATATGCGGTACATTCCAGATATTTCTGTTTCGGTTTCTTTAATCCAGGATTTTCGAGCAAGCAGGTGATTAACCCACTATGGCTTAGTCCGTTAGCGGGGCTGCCGCTTCAGAGCCTACAAACATGCTCGGTTTTGTTCGGGTCTCCTCCCTTAGTGACGTATGGTAAGTGAGTATGTTACACCGTTGCTGATAGGCACAGAGGTAGTGGAAAGCGTCCACAAATTTACTTACCTTGGTAGTGTCGTGTCAGAATCAGGAGGAACTGAAGATGACATTTCTTCTCGGATTGCCAAGGCCCGAGCAATTTTCGCGCAGCTGCGCCCCGTATGGCAGTCTCGGAAGCAGACCCGAAGAGTTAAGCTCAAGATATTCGGGTCTGTACTTCTGTACGGGTGCGAAACGTGGAAGGTAACCAAGGCCATCTCGCACCAGTTCCAGGTTTTTGTCAACCGATGCCTTCGCCAAATTCTCGTTATTCACTGGCCCGAGAAAATCTCGAACGTAGAGCTCCGTGAACGGTGCCACGAAACACCGATCGACCAACAGATCAAGCGTCGCAAATTGAACTGGATTGGCCACACTCTCCGAAGGACCATATACCCAAGCAGGCAATGGACTGGAATCCATAGGGGAAACGAAAGCGTCGCCATCCCAAACAAACCTGGCGACGCACTGTGCTTGACGAAGCGAAGAAGATCGGGAAGTCTTGGAGTGAGATCAAGCGCGAAGCTCAAGACCGATCGGGATGGAGAGTTTCTGTGGACGCTCTCTGCCCCATCTAGGGGACACAGGATCATAAGTCAAGTAAGTCACATTCGAGATAACTGTACCTGCGCAAAACCGGCTCGCAGCGCACTTCGCAGCCGCCATTAAGTTTGGTTCGGATTCTACATACATTTTGCCTAGCTAGGAGATAAAGGCTAAAAATCAATCGTTTAAGTTTAGGTATGTTCCATATGTCGAAACCGGTCCAAAATGCTTAAGAAGGTAATGGTTCTCTAAAGACATGGTATTGCCGCAACTGGTACCACAATTTTTGTATAGGAATTATTCAATATCAAAGTTTTTCTCAACTTTTTGCGAAATTAAGGTAGGTAATCATATCCCTACATAACTCTATCGATATGCCAAAAATCATTTGTACCACAATTAATGTAAACTGATTATCTAATTCTACTGCACTAGTCATACAACCTCTCGAATCGCTGCCATTATTCTCAAAATGCTAACATAAGTAAATCTCTTTTTCACGCTTAGCGAAAATCACGGCGAAAATATACTAAGTCAAAAACGAACTTTGCTCTCTACGTTTGTTATAGGCTGATGAGAAAAGGTAAGTTTTTTTTTTCACTATCAAGCCTAAACACCAAACATATTGTGACATCGGTGACATATAGATGCCATAACTAAACAAGCTCTCACCTAATGGACAGAAAATATTTTATGGAAAAGATTATTAACGGTGATACAAATTAATATTTATTGTTGTAAAATGGCTTTACCTTGGCATATTCCATTGGAAGCGCTACCTGGCCTAAGAGAGGAAAGAAATACAATTCAACCAACATTTTTGAAACACTACGGCAGCATAAATGTACATGAAAGTCCTTGCGAAGAACTGCAAACAGGACTTATGTGTGATATTGGGATACACAATCGAGAACCTGCAACTATACAAAGATTGATTGCATCCGGTATGACTGTAGCGAGACTTAATATGCGTGATCTAGAACCAGATGCTTGTGCTCAGTTAATACAAAGTATAAGGCAAGCAGTTTATAACTATAGTGCTGAACTAGAATACGTTTATCCTTTGGCTCTTATCGTAGATGTACGTGGTCCTGATATCGTCACCGGAGACCTTAAAGGTGGTCCACGAGCTACCGTTGAGATTATTCTACATGGAAATATAAGGGTAACTACAGATATCAGTTGGCGTGAAAGCGGAACAGCTGATTGTCTTTATATCGATTATGACCATTTAACCGATTTACAACCAGGTGATGTAATATACATTGACAGCTTAACTCCAGGGAAGGTAAAACTTGTTATATCTGAAGTTGGAGATGATTCGGTTGAATGTTCTGTTGAAGTTGGAGGTACAATTGGTGCTAAAATGACAGTGCATATTTCCGAAATCCCACGAGAAATAAACAACATAAAATATAGTCAAGGTGATAGCGTTGATTCTGTTTCATGTAGCGATAATCAAAACACCCAGTTACCCTTTGAACACATGGAAGAACAGTTAGCTTGGGCCGTTGGATCTGATGTTGATGGAGTATTGATACCCAATACTCAAAACGGATATGATGTTCGACTAATAAGAGGCGTCCTCTCCGAAAAAGGGAAACATATTCTTGTATTTGCTTGTATCGATTCTGTATTAGGACTGGATAACATAGATGAAATACTAACCGAAGCTGATGGTATATATATAGATCGGTGTATACTCAGTACAGACTTACCAGTAGAGAAAATATTTGTAGCACAAAAACAAGTTCTCGCAAAAAGTAATTTAATCGGAAAGCCCTGTTTATGTAAAGCTGTTATTAATGAACAAATGCCCACACTTTGCGTAACAGATATAGCTAATCTTGTACTTGATGGTGCAGATGTTCTTTCTTTGGAGCTGCATTACGATTCACCTTTGAAAAAATTCACACCTTCATATGATAGTGTTCGAATGGCTGAACATTGTTTGGCTGCGGCTGCCGTTGTTTGTAGGCATGCTGAACGAATTTTGTGGCAGCCTCAAATGTATGGCAATTTGGAACTTATGCAACGTCCCCTCGAAGAACCAACTAAAGCTGTCTGCGTGAGTGCCGTAGAACTGGCGATGCGTTCGCGAGCAGTTGTAATAATATGTCTAACTAATTCTGGTCGAACGGCAAAAAATCTTTCACACGCAAGACCAACATGTCCAATTGTAGCAGTCACAAGAGCTTGTCATACAGCAAGACAGTTACGGTTTTGGCGGGGAGTGCGTGCAGTGCATTACTTTGAAGTCGCTCGGGGCAGCTGGATATCAGAAGTAGAATCGCGTATTCATGCTGCTTTAGATTATTGCAAAGCGAAACGTATAGTTAGAGCTGGCGATGCTTATGTCATTGTTACTGGTTCCCGTCGCGGTGTTGGCTATTGTGATTCTGTTAGACTCCTTTACGCGAGCGCTCGAGATACCGTAATAGTAGAATAATTGTGACATATTGTGAAATATGTGACTATTGATTTCCCTTACTATTTCGTTACATCATTATCATCATCCTCACCAACACACGTACACTCCTGATCCTATTATGTAAAACTGCAGGTGGTGGGTGCATGCCCAATAAATCTTTTGATCTCACTAGGTGATATTTGCATCGGAATCGTTGAATTCAGTTTAGACCTTGGAATTTTATATGCTAATATTTTTGGAAAAGCCTCAAAAATATTTTCATCAAAACTTCTCCTACTCCCTAATTCCGTTCCAAAATCATTCAATTTTTATTTTTGTGACGTCATTCTAAGCTTTTGCAGGAGCGTTTGGATCATACCTTGTTTTTTGTTCATACCTACTTTTTTAATTATATATTATTTTTAGTTTAATAATTTTGAATAGTATTCAACATTTAATTTGTTATTAAAATGATATTACTCTAGTTCATGAATTTTATTGTGTCTAGCTCTCCATTATGAACCTAAAATCAACGAAATTTTTTATCGAAACGAATTGGCGTGATTATAAATTCTGTATCGTTTATTATATTGCTTGGGTCGATCGAGTTTCTTAGCCGGTTTCGTTGGTGAATATCACTTAATAATGAGTCGATATCTGTGGTAATGAGTAAATACCTAGCTTATTACCAATTTTCTTGTTTCTTATTTAAGGTCAGGCGGGGCAAGGGCGCCATACTTTTTGCATAGATGATTTATACTTATGAGTGAACATTTATTAAATTGTCAATATTTGGAATATTGTAGCTGCAAGAAACGTCGATTCAATCAAATCTATCAATATTTTTACGATATTTTCTATTAAATTGGGAAGCATGGATATAGGTGCACTTGCCTCTGGAAAAGGGGAAAGTGCACCTATAAAAAAAACGCTAGTATTGTACGCACTTACCCCCTTAGTCATAAAGCGCTATTTAACTAATATACTGTTTAAATGGTCACGTAAATAATGTCACATTATTTGACAATAACAATAGAGTGACGTTATTTACGTGACCCTTTAAACAGTATATTAATTAAATAACGTTTTATAAGTAAGGGGGTTACTCTATAAGCCTTAACTTCACAAACTCTACACCTTAGTGAAAATATGTGGCTTGGCCGTTTCGCTACCGTCACATAGGAGTGGGGGCGTCCATAAATTACGTGAGGCGATTTTGGTGCTTTTTCGACCTCCCCTCCCCCTTTGGTGAGATGTCGTGAGATTTGGCTCGACCCCCCTCCCCCTCCCCACTAATCTCACGTGAGATTTTTCAATACGTATGCTTATTTTTGCCTTATTTTTTGCTTATTTTATTATTTTTTAAATTCGTTAATCAGTGCTTGTCTGCTTTGGATTTATTAAAAACAACAATGGCCCTGATTCTGTTGTTCACAACTAAACTAATTTTAATATCACTATGTCTCTTTCTAACAAAGAACATAAGAAAAGGATGTTTGAAATTTAGTCCTGTCAAATTAGTCCAATGCTTGTTTTCAATATAATTTTAGTCGCCATCTATCGCGGTTACGCCTAAATACACGCAAAATAAGACGGCAAAGATTAATTTGACAACTTAAAATATGTTCTATCCTTTTTCAATCATGTTCGTAAGAAAGAGATGAGATGTGACTAAAATTAGTTTAGTGCGATTTACAACAGAATCGGCACCATTACTTTACTTAATTATTTTTATTATATTAGAACGTAGTATAGAATCACTCAATAAAATAAAATACTTAAAAGGAGCTACAAATATTCGAAAATTGAACCCAGTGTTCTCGTAATTTGACACTGTTTCTTGCGGAAAAAAATGACGTGATATTTGCCGAGACCCCTGCTCTCCCCCACGTAAGATAGGGTGAGATTCGGTTCAACCCCCTCCTCCCCCTTAACGCCTCGCGTAATTTATGGACGCCCCCTAAGGTGAAAATGTATTCACTGTTCATTACTTTTTTGTTATTCAATAGTTCTTGTAGTAGTGAAACGGCCAAGCCACATATTTTGATTACGGTGTGTAGAGTTTGTGAAGTTAGGGCTTGTAGAGTAAGTTATAAGCTCTACATGAGATCTGATAACTTTTTGACAGTGCCAGCCATATGTCTTGGCATTTTTGTACATAAAAATGTTTTTGGTGGCATTTCACTTCTTTTTGTAATTTGCTTATGATTTTTTTTTGTTTGTAATTTCCAAGTTTTATAATTTTTTGGTGGTTTATATACTAATACAAGCTTACAAACTTTCAGCTTCTAGGACTTCAGGAAGTACCTACTCTATGAGTTTTGATGATCATCAGTGAGTCAGTGACGAAATCGGGGTTTTTTAGATATCAATAAAATCTAAAGTATAAGAGCAATGTTATTGAATCTTAATGTTTAATAAGTTCACTATTAACATTATATCCCGAGAATTTTGTTTATCTGGTATATTCCAAACCCAAATTATGAGGGTTAAAAAAAACTACGAAGCGCTTCGAGAAAAGGTAGGTACAGTAGTACCCAATTAATATGGCTTACCGATGTACCTGCGCAGAAGATACATTTTCAAAGCGCTGGAAACGCTATTGGTCGGCAGCTGCCGCCATGTTAGCGCGCGCCGTGTGGAGGGGCGTGATTTGCGAGTGAGACGGCACTAACAGCTGCAGTGTATTATGAACCTTATATAGTGATCTAAGGTTGATTGCAAGTTTTAAGCATTCTTTCGTTAATCTTCAGGGTCATACTTTCTTTTCTGTGCGAACGAAGATTCACGACGACGATTCATATAAGTTGGGTAATACTGTAGTGCCCTTTCGTTTCGCTTGGCTGTCTTGGCGGGGGGCACTTCCGTGCCCCCAGATATCTTTAATTAATCAAATTAAACTTTATTTAAATAATACAAAAGTAGGTAACAATTCTTCCTTTGCGATTGCGATAGCACGTAAATACTTAGTAATCTAGTGGATGGCACGCAAGAACTTACATGGTAAAGTAGAAAACATTTCGGTCTTTATTAGGCTTAAGTATTTAAACAACTCAACTGCTTGACATAAAGTTTCTTTAGATCAAGAAGGCTTATCGGTTTTTCTTTTATAAGTACGAACCATCTGCAAAAATAGTTTATAGACTTAATACTTTTACTGTAAAACCATTACCCAACGCCTTCTCATCACAAAGACCTTAAGCACATTTAGGCAGTAACTTCACAATACAGAAAAACATATTCTTAGTCGGGTAAGAAAATATCTTAATCATAAAATTTGACGACTTCTGACTCGGGGAAAGTGCGCCACACTACTAAAAACTTAGGCACACTTGCCTCACTTGACTATTTTGTGGTTCAAATTTTATATTCTCAAAAAAAATATTAATTTCACTATCTAAGTCTAAAATATAAACATAGATTTATCTGGTAACAGGTTTAAATGACACTAAAACTAAAATGGCGGATATATCAAGTAATGGTGAACAGAGGCATCTGTGATTGTGAATTAGAACTAGGTTTTAGGTTGTTGTATGGATGTAAGATGTCGTTAGTTAAATTATATCTGTAATTTTCGATATTTTTATGGTAGGTGCGCTTACCCCGTCGGCGCGATTGCCCCACCCGCCTGACCTTACATAGGTAAATAATTCTATGATTACCAAACGCTAACCTACTAACTTCTTCATCATGTAGAAAACATGAAAATGTCTGAAGGAAAAAAGCTGCTTCGTGGTCTCCACATTTTAATTAAAAATAAGTAAGTAAGTAGTAAAATAAATAATACTTGAAGCAACTTTATATGTATAAAATAAAATATTGAATAGAAAAAACTCTCTTAAAATAATATGTAAGCTAAACGTCATAAACAGGGTTCGCTATGGTATATGAATGAAAACTTGATGAAAACTTTGACTAATAATATATCCAGACGGAAATCGAAGCTGTTTACGCGTCGATAAAAATAGCCCCTAACTGTTAGGGGCTAAATCCTTTGACTAATGATATATCCAGACGTAGATACGAAGATGTTTACGCGTCGATTAAAATAGCCTCTAAGTAACTGTTAGGGGCTAAACAAGGGCTAAATCATTTTCCCGCCCTCAGTGGGTCGATCTAGACCAACGAATAAACTCGCTTATCATCGGTAAGTAATTTAATGACAGCTGCACTTGAGAGCCAGTTCCTTCTAGGCTTTGTGTGCTTACCACCTTCGGCCGCATCATCACTTATCATGGTGAGATTGCGGTCAAACACAGGCCGATAAACAGTAAAAAAAAATTAAGACGTTCCAAGAATCAGATGACAATTAAATCTACCTTTCTGAAAAATAAAAAAAAGTTTTTTCACTTGATTTTTTTTGTATCTCAGTCGTGCTATCTCATGCGAAATATTATAGAAATGCATGGTCGTCACCTTTGACTAATGATATATCCAGACGGAGCTACGAAGCTGTTTACGCGTAGATAAAAAAAGCCCCTAACTGTTAGGGGCTTAATCATTTTCCCGTCCTCAGTGTCAGTTGAGACGTCACTGGGACACATCCAAAATCACCAAAATTGTATTGTTTCAAAATGTCGTATTATGTGATAAAAGTGTGTAAAAACTACATGGGCCTATCTAGACCAACGAAAAAACTCACCTATCATCGGTAAGTAATAATATTTCCTATTAGTTCCTCCAATATAAGCCATTGAAATGTAACAAAAATAAATTATTTTGAGTAAGCGCCATTTTTTATGTGTTGCCTGTCCTGCCAGTTTATGAACTCAAAACTCCCATGGTAATTAATATCAGTCAATAGTTAAATACGAGTATGTAGATACTGATATATCATAAGCGACGGTGGACAAGTCGAATTTTTAGGGTTTTTTTAATGCTAATGACGATTATGTCATGTAAGATAGTAGTCGCTTCAGTAATGCAAAAATCAAAATGGGTATTAATTTAAGATTTTCCTCGAGCTAATAATGAATAGCATTTTGCATTTCAAGATGGCGGACCTATTTTTTATTTTAAGTTGACGTGTTTGTCGTTTTCGTATTTTCCATCATAGTCAGTGATTTATACAGGTCGTTGTTTTGGTCAGCGACAAGCGACTCAGGGTCGATTATACAAATGATACTGGTGCTAAAAAAAATATAAAAAAAATACTTTAATTTTTTTTAATAATAAAAATAAAAAAAATAAAATTTTGAAAATCATGTAATAAGCTAAAATGTAGACATAATACTCAACGGGAGTACGAGGGATCAAAGGGGTGGGGCGATGGCAGCTTGTGCCTAGCTCTAGTCTGTGCACGTACCTAGTAACCATACTTTGCGGTAATTTTATTTCAAATTGAATAAGGTATTTCTCAACATATTTACAGTATTTAATGGAATTAAGTCCATTTTTGGGGAATATATATTTTGTACTACCGCTCCTGGGTCGCTTGTCGCCGACCAAAACAACACCCTGTATAACCATGGATGCGGTCACCGGAACATTTTGCAAAATACTTCTTCATACAAGTAAACAGTACAGCCATATGTTTAAAATCAATTGAACTACGTAGTGCCGCGTTGCATAGGCGTAAGATGTAACCTTGTATGTGCGTACCATGCAATTTTTTTTTATTACATTTTTATTTAAGTCGGATATTACTAAATTAAAAAATAAGGTTATTCTACACGCGTGTATGTAATATTATTGGAATTGCAAAATATTCACAATTTAAAATAGTTTCCGCCATATTGAACTATTTAGTTATTGGTCCGATTGCTCTCAAAATTGATATTTGAGAGGCCTTTGGAACATAAACCACGAATCTTTTCTCAAAATTCAAACAAGTGGCCGCCATATTGAACTATTTTGTTATTGGTCCGATTGCTTTCAAAATTGAGATTTGAGAGTGCCTTGGACCATATGACTTGAATCTATGCTAAAAATTCAAAAAAGTGGCCGCCATATTGAACTATTTAGTTATTGGTCCGAGTGCTATCAAAATGGAGATTTGAGAGGCCTTAGCATCACATAAAATAATTTTTTGCTCAAAATTGAAAAAAGTGGCCGCCGTATTGAACTATTTCATTACTGGTCCAAGGGTCTCTCAAATATCAATTTTAAGAGCAATGGGACCAGTAAGTAAATAGTTCAATATGGCGGCCACTTTTTTTAATTATTAGCATAGATTCAAGTTATATGGTCCAAGGATCTCTCAAATCTTAATTTTGAGAGCAATCGGACCAATAACAAAATAGTTCAATATGGCGGCCACTTTTTGGAATTTTGAGAAAAGATTCATGGTTTATGTTCCAAAGGCCTCTCAAATATCAATTTTGAGAGCAATCGGGCCAATAACTAAATAGTTCAAAATGGCGGACACTTTTTTTCAATTTTGACCAAAGATTCATGTTATATGGTCCAAGAGTCTCCCAAATATCAATTTTCAAAGCAATCGGACCAATAACAAAATAGTTCAATATGGCGGCCACTTTTTTGAATTTTTAGCATAGATTCAAGATATATGGTCCAAGGGTCTCTCAAATCTCAATTTTGAGAGCAATCGGACCAATAACAAAATAGTTCAATATGGCGGCCACTTTTTTGAATTTTGAGAAAAGATTCATGGTTTATGTTCCAAAGGCCTCTCAAATATCAATTTTGAGAGCAATCGGACCAATAACTAAATAGTTTAATATGGCGGACACTATATCAAATTGTGAATATTTTGCAATTCCAATAATATTACATTCACGCGTGTCGAATAACCTTTTTTTAATTTGACTTAAATAATGAGACTTTTTTACAGAATACCAATTGATCCAATTTTAAGAAGCCAATGGATAGACATCATTCGGAGAAGCCGTAGTGTAGATCTCTAGAAACCAGCCAAAAAAATGTTTGACTTGATTTGACTCGATTTGTTTGTTTTGACTTGATTTGACTCAATTTTGTTTTGACTTGATTTGACTCAATTTCAGTTGATTTCACTCGGTTTGACTGGATTTGCTTGATTTGACTTGGTTTGACTCTTTTTGATTCGATTTGACTCGGTTTGGCTCGGTTGGACTCAATTTGACTGGATTTGACTCGATTTGACTTATTGACTCGATTTCACTCGGTTTGACTCGATTCGACTGGATTTGACTTGATTCGCTTGATTTGACTTGGTTTGACTCGGTTTGACTCGATTTGACCCTGTTTGACTCGGTTTGACTCGATTTGACTTGATTTGACATCGATTTGACTTGATTTGCTTGATTTGATTTGATTTGAAACGTCAACGCAAATAATTACTGTTCGTTGACATCAAAGTAAAAATAATAAGTATTAAATTTATATCGGCGCCATTAATTTTATTCTTATTATCATGTATTATCCCGATTCAACTTTTATTTTCGGAGTTTAAAAAGATATCGACATCGTAATATATTTTTCCCCATTTTATTGGATTTTTTTCAACAACTGGTAACATTATAAACATGACTATGACAAGCAGAATGACGTACCGCGAGGATAAGACGTAGCAAAGTTGGCCACTTTTTAAAAGTCATGTAGTATGGGGATACTCTTTCTAGACATATATATTTTCTAAGGTCGTCACTTCAATTTATTGAGTGTTAAGTTTCAGTTTGAATTTGGTGTTGAATATAGGGTTTCTCCCACCAGCTGTCTATTTTTGTCACGTATTTATCGTCTAATCAGTATTTAGCACAGGCATATAAGAAGAAGCAGACCAAACATATTTTGTTTTTCTATGTACGGATTGAAGTATTTTTCGCCGTCGTGTTTGTCATGATAATCAAAGTGACGGGTCAACAACGGTTTGTTTTTATTTGGTTTTTATACGAAATATTAATTGTTCTCCATACCATAGGCTATCTGCATGCCAAATTTCAAGATGATCGTTTGAGTAGTTGAGGCGTGAAAGCGTAACAAACAAACAAACAGAGCTATTTTCGCATTTATAATATTAGTATGGATTATCTCCGCCCGCCGCCGCCGCCCCTCATTCATGTTGTGATAGTACGTAAAAATCTTTACCGGCCTTAGTTCGGCTCTGTAAGGAATACACTTTCTGTGTAGGTGTAATTGGCTTCAAAATTTTTAATGAATGCATGGTCTGCTTCTTCTTTATATGTCTGTGGTATTTAGCTCGATCTAGCGCTTTTTCATGGGACTGGCAGATCCTTTTCGGTTAGAAGAGTTATGAAGGGCCACACACATCGCGATAATATTTGGGCGATAAACTTCGTCTTCGGTCTACGGCGAAGCTACGCGGCCACATAATGCGCGATGTAAAGTTTATCGCGATGTACGAGCGATGTATAAACGCAAGAGACAAAATGGACGCCGCGGTTGCTCTGTATTTAATCGACTTTTTTTCTTATTCAGATGTTGCCTATATATATGATATATAATATGAATCCATCCTGTATAAATGCTTGGTTAGTTTCGGGAAATCACCATGAACTTGTCTCTCAGCTATTATGTTACCTTTCTTAATTTTAGATAAGGTATCTGCAACATGCAGTGAAAATCACGCGCGCGCGGGTACTAACGCTACCTACTGTATATTTCTTCAAATGCCACGTACTATACCAATTTTTAGAAATCAAGATGCCCATAAACGCCACTGGTATACGCCTAAGGCTCTATTCACACCAAGAATCTTATATTCACACTAACCACAGCCACACTACAACCGCAACCACATCACAACCACACAACGTGGGCGGGCGCTAAATTGTATGAAAATTAATTGTTGAATTCACACGTACCACATTTTGCCGTTAGTGACCGCGTGTGTAATACCGACCACACCACAGCGACGTTGTAACCGCCCACAACGCAACCACCAGTGACAACGGGAAGTAGCGGTACAAACATTTTAATATTTTGTAGCCACAACGCAACTGCAACGCAATCGTAAAAAGCCGCAGTGACACTATTCACACGTTACCTACCACGGCTTGACTTTATTTTGGCGCGACGCTGTCGTGTGGTTGCCGTACGTGTGAATAGACGCATACGTAGCGGACGCTCTAAGAACACTATTCTTTATTGTACTTTTAAGCTATATTTGGTAACATCAGTAGCTTTGACCTTTATAAATGCCCTACTAGGGCCTCAATTGAATAAATGTAATAGATTTAAGAGAGGTATAGCGAATATATGCTCAAAGAGCAGCTCGACTGGGGAAGTACCACCACCATACTTAATACCGTAACAAAATAATTTTATGTTGTGTTCCTGCGCGTGATTAAGGTCGCCAGAGTTCATTGGGCAGGGTGGAAGGGTCGGTAACGTGTGAGTGATCCCCCGTGAGTTGCAAGCGTCCATATGGCTATAGTAACCGCTTACCACCAGGCAGTCCGTACGCTTGTTTACCGACATTGACGTATTAAAAAAAATGGTTTGACTTTGTTTGACACATAAGTTTGTATATTTTTTTTAAAGTAGGAATATATAAATGAATGAGCGTTTTTCCTCTATGTTCCAAAAACTGTCAAACGGTTATTGATAACAACATTTTAATTTTTTTCATAGCATTATCATGGATTTTTGGGCTACTTTAGGCTACCTGCTAAAAATTCAGCTACTTTAGGCTCATTAAATTGTGAAAAATGGCGACATCAGACCCTGTGTCGTTGGCAACACTGTTGGTAGTTTGTGCTTTGTGCTATATCTAAGTCTAGTATTATCTATGGTTGTACTTGTTGTTGTTATTTACGTGTTTTCCTACTCTATTTACGGCTAAAGGCTAATTAATTATATACAACAGTTTGTTTATATTCTCCACAAACTAGATATGCTTTGCTATTCTATTTGATTGCCGATTTATCATTATTACAGTAGATTATTACTATACTCTTTGATTGGTTGGAAATTGAAACTACCTCCCTAGTGATAAAAATATAAAATTACATTATGCTAATGCAATGGTGTAATTAATATAAAATTGTTTTTTACATTATGGCATATGTAAACTTATTCCTTCAACTAACGTAGACCTAGAAAAAAGTCGCATTTATCATGGCTTTAGAGTCTTCCATAAGGGAGCTTAGTGTTGGTCTCAAGTCTGCAAGGATTGCTGACCGAAAGAAAAATGCTGAAAGTCTAAAGGAATTTCTTACGAGAAATGCGGTGCCTTCTTTACTGACTGAAAATAGCAATCTTAAGAAAGGATACACATGGAATCACCTTTTTGATGATATAGATGATTATATTTTGAAAGTGAGTACAGGTTTGAAGCTGGCATGTTCTCCATACTCACACATGCAATTTCACGATACAGTGTGTTTTATTACATTATTATTTCAATCAGTCAGTCAATTCTCAAAGATTAATGCAAAATAGACTACTCTATATTTGTGACCAGTAGCAAAACAATTGCTGTCTTTTTCATATCCTTAAGCTTGACCACACATGATGAAGATGCACATACTTTTCATAATACATCATGATGTGTGCTTATTCAAAAACACTTCACAAGCGCAATGTGTAAATGCAGCTTTAGTTAACCAACCTGTCATTATTATTATTACGTTGTAACTATATGCTACTATTCTGTAATATTATCATATATGAGAAAGCTTGTGTGGATGTATGTTCCTTAATCATACTTAGGGTAACCATTACTAGATTAGATGGACATTTAAGTTCCTGTCTAAGATGCTTAAAATGCATATTTTCCACAGACATAAATCTAAATAGATAAAGCAAGTACCTCCATCTGTATGAAAACCAAGCGTGTAACTTTTTTTGTACGTACCATAATGTCACAAGATTGATTAGGCTGGCATTAGATTTTTTACGTGAAAATGAGGCTATCCTTTTAGTCAGTTAAACATATCCCTCGCTACACTTCTCTGGGGGACATGCTGCCTTATGCGAGTTCCCTGTCTGCGCAAAACAGTTTCAAAAGAAGAAGATTGTGCCCCATTTTGGCACAGATTTTGACATGCAAAGTACATACCTTCACATCATCTATTTAGATGTATATCTGTGCTATTTTGTAAGAAAGTTCTAGATAATAACTTAAATTTATTTATTGATCAATAGTACCTATAATATAATCTCTAAAAATATCAGTCATGAAAACTAATTTTTGAGATTTCTAATCCATTCTAATATACATGTTAAAGTATATATCTGTTTGTCAGTTATCTAACTGCTGAGCCAATTGCGATGAAATTTGGCATGCAGGTAATGATACTGAGAAGGACACAGGCTACTTTTTCTTAGGTATATAAAGATAAGTCTTCAATTGAAATGGTTTTATAGTTCCTTCAGTTCTGCATTTCTCAGAAGCTTAATTGTTGCAATATGTAGTCAGTTTCCTCAAAATATTAATAAATCAGGTATAATCTATGGGGCATTTGAGTTTCTTAAGCTGTCTGTCAGCTGTCGGCAAAATTTTTATGAACTGAATTGTTGGCTTTGAAGTAATTTTTTGTACTTATTGAACACAATTATTAATAACAATAAAACAGCTCATGGAACATGGGACAAATACTTATTACAAAACTATATTCCATTGATTTATGCAGATTGTCCTTTAAAATTGATTTAATATTACTTTCAGGAACTTGAAAAATTTGAAACATCAAAAACATTTGATTCTGTAACTGGACCACTTTGTGCAAGTTTGCTTCATCTATGTGTTGCCGGTTCCAATAAAGGTAAAAAATACCACTTTGTATTTAAGTAACGAAAGCAACTTGTGCCTATGCTGTAAGTAGTACCCCTGCTTATGCATAAGAAAATTATTGTTACTGTTATTATAATACATTTTCCTAACAAAATGTATGGGAAAAGTTTTTTTCCATTTGTGACATTTCTAGTACCCTAACCTAACTTGGCCCCATAGAGTCTTTTTATCATTGTCAGAGACTGGATCGATTAAGCTAATAAAATATTTTTAAAAAATCGCCATTTTGTCGCTGACCGTATTTACCTTTTTTTCAAAAATCTGTAAATGCCGATTGCAATAAATCTAAAATTAAAGGACAGTCACTTAAGACCATATTGGCGTAGCTTCAACCCTTAAGGTAGCTGCCCTTACTGACCCGTCTATTTCCATCCTGTATAGTATGGAATATTATTTGGTAAACTAGAATCAAAATGGGATAATGTTATTAGGAGTTATTCAAATTCAAAATATTTATTTCAGACCCAGGCAAGACCAGGCAAAAAGTTAACTTATTAACTGGTTTTGTTGGAATATTATGTAAAATCTCTGTATGACCAGTTTTTTTATGGCATAATACTTATGCTTAAGATACTATAAAATGCTTAGTTAGGAAAAGGTTTGTTAGTATTAAAATTAAGAACAAAATATGCTGCATGTAACTAATAAAATCGTCAAAATATGTATGGCTAGGGGACTCCTATAATCTTGAACTGCACAATGCAGAACATTATGATTAGGGGTATGAACCAAGGGTCCTCAATAACATTTTCTACAGGGCTTGTGTGCTCTTAATCCGGCACTGGCAGTTACCATAGCTTACAACTCAAGAGTATCTTTTGCGCGTTACCGACCCTGTCTTTACACCTTTCTTCAAGAGGTGTTGAAGAGTAGTCACTATGCCGGCAGCAGAAGGAACAAAGCCCAGTGTCTTTGGGTAGAACACGAACACCACTAGCTCTGGTTACTACACTGCGCTTCCTCATGGAGCTCTGACATAATTTAAATGCTGAAACAGAAAATAAAATTCTTCTTTTGTAGGCTTGCTATTAGAATTCTGCAGTACAGTCGACGCCAAAGATATGTAAACATATCTTTGACCTCGACTGTACATACTATCATATGCATAGGTATCGTTTTATGGCGTTGACCGCTTTCTGCATAAGAGAACGTACTTCATACTTAATTCTGATATAAGTAACAGTATTTGGTATTTTATTTTAGGTCGAGCTTACATAAAATGTGAAAAGATTACAGAAGCCTGTTTGCATATCTTACGAGATAGTCGACTTGTACAAGCTATTGGAGATGCTTATTTAAACCTGCTTTATAAACATGTCTTGCCATATGAATATTATGTGGGTTTTATTACACCAAAAACATGGGAAGGTAAGATGAATCTTATAATAAAGCTGAATAATTAGAAAATTGATAGCTGTAGAACTAAAGCTGTCGTAGACAGCACGTGGATCAGCCTAAAGATTAAAGGCGATGGCTTTAACACTCTAAAACATCATAATCACGACACATCTGATTATAGTCAAGCAACTGATCGCAGATAAACAGTACAAGGTAAAAAAAATTGCCAACCCTAAAGTCTGCCACCCTGGGCTCAAGCCTACTCAGCCTGCTGGAAAATCCGCCACTGATTTCATTTAATATTTATGTCGTGTAGGCATCGAAATAACTTATAGGTAGGGTCATTGCGCTGGTTTTCCGTCCAGTACCACTTTTCGTCCATATGACTGAGGTACTACAAACACATGCGTAAAATTTGAATACAAACGTATCTTCCCACGCAAGTTTGGACTTTTTGCGATCCATAATGTCTAGGCAACAGTTCTATCAACATGAAAATGTGATTTGACGAGTAGTGACTTCAAAAATATTAACGTCAGTGACCGCTTCGCATCCCTGATTTGCAGAAGTCAACGCGCCTAAAAAAAATTATACCGGTAGGAAAAATTCATGGTAAGTTTAATAACTGTTTTAGCTAGTTTACGTAATGTTTTTGGCAAGTATGTCTATTTATAACCATATTTAACACAAATTTAATTGTTTATTATAGTTTTTTTATGGAAATCTTAGTAAAATTGAGTGGTCTAATACTAGCATACCAATTTAGCAAAATATTTGGTTTTCGTCCACGTGGACGGAAACCCAAATAGCTATGTGAAAATTTGTAATGGTCATTTTACTTCAACGGACCTATAAAATAATGAATTATCTCCCAATAATGATCTTTATTGCAATGAGTTTAGACATTTTAGTTTCCGTCCACTTCTTTGTCAGTGTTGCGGGAATAAAAAATATTTATAGGACGTGGACGAAAAGTAAAAAAAGCGTTTAATGTGGTTAGTTTTCGTCCATGAACGAGCACAGGGGTGGACGAAAATTAAAAAAAAGATATTCTTTTGCATTACTTTTCGTCCATAGATATGTTATTTGTATACTAGCTGTTGCCCTGCGGTTTCACCCGCGTTCCCAGGGTAAAGAGATTAAAAACTTACTTTAAAACTAGAAAGAAAACCGCCGCGTACACGTAAGATTCCTTAATAAAGGCTCTAACTGCAATTTGGGAGAATGAGGCGTCAGTTAGACAAGTCTGTAGAGATTATGGGATTCCTAAATCTACGGTCCTCGATATATATACATCGCTAACTAAGCGCTAACTGTGTTTCATAGAATGTAGCCGCGGCTTGGATACGTTGTTCCATTTTAGATTTCCAGTATCTACCTTACGGGTCCATCGTCAGACCCTGAAAACTATATATGGTCAAAGTTCATCTCACGACAATTCCAACAACCCCAAATACTAGGCTAGGATGCGTTGCTCCACTATTGGGCTCCAGTGCCTACCCTCCTACTCTGTCATCAGGACCTGAAAATCATATATGGTCTAAGTTTATCTCACAACAAGTTCAACAACCCCAAACACGGCTAGGATACGTTGCTCCACTATGGAGTTCCAGTGCCTATACTCCTACTCCATCATCAGACCCTGAAAGCCATGCATGATTAAAGTTCATCTAACGACAATTTCAATTACTTCAAACACGACTACGATACGTTGCTCCATTATTGAGTTGCTGTGCTGACCCTCCTACTCCATTATCAAACCCTGAAAACCATATATGGTCAAAGTTCATCTCACGACAATTCCAACAACCCCAAACACGGCTAGGGTACGTTGCTCCGTTATAAAGTTCC
Organism: Polyploca ridens; assembly: GCA_951394255.1. NCBI lineage: Eukaryota > Metazoa > Arthropoda > Insecta > Lepidoptera > Drepanidae > Polyploca > Polyploca ridens. The sequence continues at coordinate 10,545,179 of OX596246.1, read as the reverse complement.
AGTGCCTACCTTCCTCCTCCATCATCAGACCCTGAAAACCATATAAATAAATAAATAATAAATATCCTTTGAAATTCCCCACGCACGGTCATTCGATCCCAAACTAAGAGAGCCTGTACTATGGAAACCAGATTATTGATATAATACATATACTATTTTGTTTGTAAATATATACTTAATATAAGGTCCTAATAAATTAGTGAATTTCCTCTTGAGGGATGAATGTATAGGTCATTAGATTAGTAATCAAAAACAAAATATTAGAAAAATAATCCGTGGGAAATCTTGCGTCCGTATACCGGACGCGACAAGTCGGTGGACGCAGTATTACTATGGGATTTTATAGTGGTTGACGCAAGATGTCTAGAAGGATGTAAATATATATAGGTATATGTTAAAAAATTACCAATGATGGCTTTATTTTGGGCGTTGATTGTTTTAGTTGGCCACCGTAGACGGTTGTCATTGTAATACGCATGTTTGATTTATTTTCTTAATTTGTTTAATTAAAGCTAATAAAAGAAATAAAGAGAGAAAAAATTACAATAAGGCTATTAAATAGTCGATATATTATGTTGCTGATTAAATAAAAGTATTTTATAATTGCTTTTTAACTTAATAATTCACCTGCACTCTTTTTTCTAAACAGTGGTCGAAATCTAGCTCACAGTAGGACGAAAACCAATTTTTTTGGACGAAAACTAGCAAAAACCTTACTTTTGATAAAATATTTTTTTATAAAAAGAGATGTGAAAATGATTTATTTTCTCTTAACATTAACCTAAAGAAGACTAATTAAGCACACACAAAAAATATAATACATTTAAGTAAGGGTACTTCAAGATATTCTTTTCGCATCACAAAGCTGGCAACTCCGATAACTGGACGAAAACCAGCGCAATGACCCTAGTTTATGTTATATCTATGCGTGTAGGTTATTCGGACCGATTAGGTTATCTTAAGGATAACTGTGTATTTAGAGTCTTTTGAATTTAAAGACCTAAATAAGGGGGCGAAATTTGTCTACGCCCCGGGCGGCTTAACCCCACGCTACGCCACTAACATGGACCAAACCAATTTAAATATTTTAAAAGAAATTTATGTTCTAAAGAACTGTAAGGTGATGTGTATGCCGAGTCCAATAATATTAATGTAATAAATATCAATATTTCTTTCTAGATTTATTGGATGTATGTATTTCTGCATGTATATCAAATCATTCAAGGTTGGATGATTTCACTAAACTGCGGCTAGTGTTACTTATCATGAAAAGGGGAAAAAATAACTGCCAATTTGTAGTACCACTTAGAGATTCTTTATCAAGATTGAGAAGGGTTTTTTATAAAGTTGCTGGTGACAAGAAAGTGCAAGAAGTTGTTATGGAAATCATGGTGTTGTTATTAGAAACGGTATGTTTGCAATATTTTTTAACCAATTAGCCCCGAAGGAGGTTTTTCTATCTGTAACCTAAGTGGCTTAATAAATTTAAACTTTTTTTATTGTATACGAAGATGTCGGTAAAAAAGCCTTCGGCGCGGCGGCGCACCTGAACGTAAGCGGTTACCGTACCCATATGGACGACCCGCGCCCCTCCCCAATGAGCCTTACTCACGCTCAGGAACACAACATAAAGTTATTTGGCTGCGGTATTCTGTAAGGTGGAGGTAGGAACTTCCCCAGTCGAGCTGCTCTTTGAGCAAATAAAGGCTACATAGGTTGATAAACATTAAGCGCTCGTGAACACGACGCCGCAGCCGCGCCGCCACCGCGCCGCCCCGCCGCGCCGACGCGCGTCTATGCTGTATATACGCGACGCTGCCGCACCGCCACCGCAACGTTGTCCGCCATTATTTAATTGAGTTATTCCATTACCAGCCGCCATCGAACGTGCAACACGTGTCATCTCCATAGCTAGCAATGTATTACTGACAACTGTATAGTATGCTATAATCAAGCGGCGGCGTTGCGTATAAACAGCATAGAGGCGCGTCGGCGGCGCGGTGGCGGCGCGGTTGCGGCGCGGTTGCGGCGCGGTTGCGGCGCGGTTGCGGCGTCGTGTACACGAGCGCTAAAGTGATCGAAAGAATGAGAAGGTGGACACTATAACTTGACTATAACACTGATTTAGCTTTAAAACTAGTTGACACTTTTTATGCCGGGTGACGAAAGTGACATTTATAGAATGTTGCCATGTAAAGAGTTTCAATTACAGCCAGGCTCAATGTGCCCGACTCTATTAAGATTATTAGCTACTTTGCGTATGTTATTTACAAAAAACAAATTATTATCCTGCATATCGAATATCAGCCGAATTCGTCCCGATACACAAAGTTAGCAAATTAGTGAATAGAGATAACAGTATGAAAGAAGCAAAAAAGGAAGTATATATTTTATTTTATTTTATTAGGAAAACAAACAGCATTACATAATAAATTAAGGGTAGTATGTAGGCTAGATCGCGCGCGAAAACCAGCATTCATTTGTTACTTTGCAGTTGTGTTACAGGCACGCACACATGCATCAGATCCAAACATGACGTTGCGTCAAGTTAGGTACGTACCGCATAACGTGGTACCAGCCGATAAAATTCCAATATTATTGAGTAATATAATATTTAATTTTCTATTTAAATACCTTTTCTAGTGGCTTATTTAAATAGGCACGACCAAAGTTTACATAATTATTAAACAGCATGGATTCACTACTTATAAGCAAAGGAAATTCAGGGCGATGCTTTATATTAGTACTTTGTGGGTACTTATGTTAACTTTTTTTGAAGAGGTAGGTACTAATCCATAGTAACTCTGTTTGTGTAAGAATTAATAAGTAGTAATAATAATAAATGGTAATAAGTTTAGTAATAAATAATAAGTTTAAATAATAAATAAATAAAATAAACATCCTGGGATATTCCTCACATACGGTCATCTGATCCCAAACTAAGCTGAGCTTGTACTATGGACATCTTTTTGTTTGTAAATATATAAATAACATAATGTACATAATTACACCCAGATTCAGGACATACAGACATGTTCATGCACACAAATGCATGTCCTGGGTGGGAATCAAACCCACTACCTGCAGCGCTATAAGTGGAATCATAATCAACTGCACCAACTGGCCCATTTGTTTTTGTTTGCTTACGCTTTCACGCCTAAACCACTGAAGCCATCGTATTGAGATTTGGCTATTTCAATTATTGCTTCTGGTCAAAAATACTATTTAGTACATATTATTCTAATTTTTAAATGTTTAAAATTTTCAAATGATCAAATTTTCGAATTCGAATTTTCAATATTTTTATTTCTCATAATTGAAGAATGTCCCATCAGACATTCATTCATTTCAATCAGTACTGAGACGCAACTTGTGTGGACATGTTTTTAAAGTGAAATAATATATCCTAGTAATACATTAATACAGTTGACGGGCCAGTTGGCGCAGTTGGTTAAGACGTGGCGTCTTAACCTATAGCGCCGCAGGTCGTGGGTCACGCACACATGCATCAGATCCAAACATGACGTTGCGTCAAGTTAGGTACGTACCGCATAACGTGGTACCAGCCGATAAAATTCCAATATTATTGAGTAATATAATATTTAATTTTCTATTTAAATACCTTTTCTAGTGGCTTATTTAAATAGGCACGACCAAAGTTTACATAATTATTAAACAGCATGGATTCACTACTTATAAGCAAAGGAAATTCAGGGCGATGCTTTATATTAGTACTTTGTGGGTACTTATGTTAACTTTTTTTGAAGAGGTAGGTACTAATCCATAGTAACTCTGTTTGTGTAAGAATTAATAAGTAGTAATAATAATAAATGGTAATAAGTTTAGTAATAAATAATAAGTTTAAATAATAAATAAATAAAATAAACATCCTGGGATATTCCTCACATACGGTCATCTGATCCCAAACTAAGCTGAGCTTGTACTATGGACATCTTTTTGTTTGTAAATATATAAATAACATAATGTACATAATTACACCCAGATTCAGGACATACAGACATGTTCATGCACACAAATGCATGTCCTGGGTGGGAATCAAACCCACTACCTGCAGCGCTATAAGTGGAATCATAATCAACTGCACCAACTGGCCCATTTGTTTTTGTTTGCTTACGCTTTCACGCCTAAACCACTGAAGCCATCGTATTGAGATTTGGCTATTTCAATTATTGCTTCTGGTCAAAAATACTATTTAGTACATATTATTCTAATTTTTAAATGTTTAAAATTTTCAAATGATCAAATTTTCGAATTCGAATTTTCAATATTTTTATTTCTCATAATTGAAGAATGTCCCATCAGACATTCATTCATTTCAATCAGTACTGAGACGCAACTTGTGTGGACATGTTTTTAAAGTGAAATAATATATCCTAGTAATACATTAATACAGTTGACGGGCCAGTTGGCGCAGTTGGTTAAGACGTGGCGTCTTAACCTATAGCGCCGCAGGTCGTGGGTTCGATTCCCACACAGGACATGCATTTGTGTGCATGAACATGTCTGTATGTCCTGAGTCTGGGTGTAATTATGTATAATAAGTATGTATTTACAAACAAAAAGTAGTATATGTATTATATCAGTTATCTGGTTTCCATAGTACAAGCTTTGCTTAGTTTGGGATCAGATGACCGTGTGTGAGGAATGTCCCAGGATATATATATATATTAGTTCGTTTACCAGTGCATCAATAATATAAAGAATTATCATACTAGAACCCAGCTGGGTTCTTTATTTTTACGCAATAAACTTTATGGAAGACAGTCATCAGTTTCATCTTCTTCAACTGCTTTATCAACTATTTTGAATGCTCCGGTCGTAGGCTGATAGTAGAGCTGATAGCCAAGCCTACATCGCGTCGTGACAACTTATGGTATAGAGAAGGGTATAGGCTACTTTTATCAAGGGAACGCAGGTGAAACCACGGAGGACAGCTAGTATTATATAAAGAGGCATGTACGAGGCTTTGAAATTACTAATCCGATTCTGAACATTATTTCACTAATAAGATAAAATAAATATGCTTTATTTGTACACCATATAATAGAAAACGAAACATTATACAAGAAGAAGTGATACAAAACAAGCGGTCTTATCGCTTAAGCGATTTCTTCCAGACAACCTTTGGGTAACAGGATATATGAGAATATGATAGGTGTAACAGATAAGAATACACTTTCATAACGTGAAAATAACAACTCTAGTAAAATAGAAAGGAAGGCAGGAAATGAGGAAGTTTATAGCGTGTGATAGTGTGAAATAACAAGAGATTTAAAAGAGTCTAACGTCGGGGCCCGTCTTATAGTCTGAGGGAGAGAGTTCCAGAGACGTACAGCTTGGATAGTAAAAGATTGGGAATAAGAGTAAGAAGTGAGAAGTGTGACTGGGAGTTTGGAGGTCAAGTTCCAAGGAACTATGAAGAAGATGATGATAAGAGGTGTAGTACTCGAAGCGTTCCATGAGATAGCGAGGGGTTTTAGGATTAAATAAATCAGTGTATAAGAGTGATAATATGTGTGTATTCGGGCGAAGGTGGATAGGAAGCCACTCGAGTTGTAATAGGAAGCTACATTATCCTCAAATGCTATAACAATATTTTAATTCACATTTGTTAGCCTACTATTCATAACGGAACCGCAGGAAACCACGGGAGATAGCTAGTAGCCAATATAGCTTTCATTTACCGTGCCTAATTAAGCCAGTGCGAGGCCTGTAGCAAATGTAATCAAGGACCTTTGGTTCAGGTTTTCTACTTTAATGGTTTATCTGCGGATTTAGCTCTCAGATTAGAAGATATGGTCGCGCAGATATATTTCACGAATTTATTACTCTTTTAAAAGATTTGGAAGCCTTTCTATATTACATTTATATTTGTCACGCAGCGTTATTTAAGTATGTCAAGAAATCGTTTTCAATGATTATTATAATATTGGCCATGCAGCGAAATATACCGATAAATATACGATTTCAGCATAACAGTAACATCCCTAATTATTTTCCCATAATTATTAGTATATGCGAAAGCAGGCCATTCAACGTGGGCCGTAGCATTTATCCTGCTATGGCCAATTCAGTACTGCATATTTCATAATTAGCTAACGAGCATTTGTTAAATTCGGTATAGCGGCGATTGATAGGGAACCCATTATATGAATACTAAAATTGAAAAGATTTGCAAAGGGGCTTATCAAGTTATGCTCAATAAAATAAAACCTACAAAGAATATATCTAGTAACAATGATAGCTTTATAGTAAAAGAATATATATAAGAACAGTGAATTGTTTACAAATGGCCGTATCCATCGATATCTATCGATAGCTAGTATATATATATATACAGCGTTCCAAACATTCACTCTGTTCGAATGAACTGAACTGCGTTCCGTTCACCTTTAGGCGCCGATCCCATGGAAGAGTTCTAGAGTTCTGAGTTCCGAGTTCTGAGTTCCGCGTTCACTGTAATCTATGCGGCGCCTTTCATCATTGCACACAGAGAACTCGTCGGTCAAGAGAACTCGAGTTCTGTCGGAGTTCCATTATCTAAAGCTGGCAGTTGAGGTGACACGTCTGAGCTATCACTGTCTTATTTATTAAGTGACACAAGGTAGAAAGGCAATGGGCATTCTGGCCCATGAGCGGCCACTAATGAAACTTAAGTAAGGCCAATGAGACGAGATAAAGAATGTAAACAAACTTTTGCTTGCTGTATGTATATAATTACACCTTTTGGTACGGGATACTAATTACACTTAATGCAACTACCTTGCAATTTCATAATATCTCCAATTATTTCTTAAATCTTCAATAATCTATAATTTTTTTTTTCTAAATACACCACAGTATTAAGCTTTCATATTTTTGTTAATATATTATTGCCTAATAGAAAACAGAAATTATTGCTGGCCGCCAAAGGGAAAAGCTCCATGCAAATTTGCCCATTTACCTTTAGAACTCTAGACTGCTCGCTCGCTGTGTGTAAAGTAGTGAACGCGGAACTCTAGAACTCTTTTCTGTGAGATGGGCGCGTACGGAGCAGCGTTAATAATACAAGAAATCGAATCAAACCTGAGTGTAAACCTGGACGTAAATAACAATTTAGTAGGCAAGTAAGTAAACTTATTTGTTGTTCAAGTGAATAAATAGGTAATAATATCGTAATATCACAATAGAAAAAATATTTCTTCATTTAAATGCCACGACTGCGGTGTAATTCTATAGGAACGACACGTTGAATAAACGCGTAGGCGCTATGAAATTCATGGGCGCTTAAGATATTTTAGTCGCGAGAAAACTATAATCTATAAGCATCTATCTATCGTTTTTATAATTTGGTTAGACACAGCTTGATTTAGCACTGCAACAGTCAGTCCACTGCACACTCGCTTCGCACAGGCCCCCACCTTACCCCCACTGTCGCCAAGCTCTACGGTTTCTTTGTTCGGAACGCGAAATCTAATAAAATACTTATATTATTTCGATGGCCGTATCCTAACCTTCTTTTCAGCATCGACGATACATTATTAAGGTTTACCTTCAAGTAAAAATTCGCGCGATACAAAAACTTATTCATGATTTTATGAATAAGACTAGTCTATCTATAAGCAAGAAACAAAATAAGCAATCAATAGCTGAGAGGGAGAACAAGGAAAATATTTTGGCATACGGGACTTTTTCAAAAAGACTATGGGCGTATCAACATGTCATGAAATGAATACTGATGACCATAAAAAAAATGTTCATGGTGTATTTCAGATTTCATAACTCTAATAATGTAAAAAATAAAAATGCACTTATCATGTTCTTTTTGACAAGCGCATGTATACAGATATGTGGATGACGTCATTTCCGGTGTCAATAAAAAGCGACGTGGTGTCACCTTGGGACACTGGGGGGAACTGACTGCTTTCGCGATTGCGTCTTGTATATAAAGCTTCACTTGACATTTCATAGAAAAATGTATGGACAAATGGCGTCGCAAAATTGATGCTTATAAATAAATAAATTACATTATTTTTAAACAAAAAAATGAAAATGTGGCCCCACGGATCTGTTGTACGTATATTTGTGATTCGATGTTATACATAATTTTTACAAAATGGATTCTAAATTTGATGGTATCACTAAAGAGGCAAACCTCGATTTTTATGATTTTGGTAATATTTGTAATGTTTTTGCTAGTTATTGCAGCAAATTAAAAAAAAAGGGCCAACACGGATCTGTTAATTAGTATCTTGGTTTTATGTTTATGTTCATATATTACTATTTCTTTCATGTTTTCATTCATAAACCACTAAAATAGCGAACCCTGTTTATGACGTTTAGCTTACATACCGCCCTTAATAGAATATTATGTAAACTCAATCAAGCCTAATTAGTTTTCACGGAGCTTAAGGACGGAGCATAAGGAGCTTAAAAAGGAAGCAAAAAGAGCTGTTGCTATTGCAAGAGCTAAGGTTCAGGATGAGTTGTACAAAAATCTAGAAAGTCCTGCTGGCCAAAAAAAAACTTGTACCGTTTGGCAAAGGCTAGAGAAAAGAATGCAAGAGACATAACAAAAGTAAAGTGTGTTAAAGACGAACGTGGGCAGGTATTAACGAAGGATGAAGATGTGAAAGAAACATGGAAAGTGTATTTTGTAAAGTTAATGAATGAGGAGTATTTATGGAGTAAAGTTCTTGGGAATTTACCTATAAATTTAGGTCTAGTCAGGGAAGTGAGTAGGAATGAAGTATGAATGGCAGTACGAGGTATGAAGAATGGAAAAGCAGCCAGACCAGACCAGTTGAGGTATGGAAGCTGTTATGTGAGGATAGGTAAGTTGACTTTGTTCTTCAATAAACTGTTGCATGAAGAGATAAGTCCCAACGAATGGTGCGATAGTTCGTTAGTAGTTCTACAAAAATAAGGGTGATGTCCAGGAATGCAATAATTATCGAGGAATAAAGCTCATGTCACATGGTATGAAAATATGGGGGAAAGTGATAGAAACTCGATTGACAGATGAAAAGATCACCCAAAATCAATTTGGGTTTATGCCTGGTCGAGGAACAACAGACGCCATATTTGCACTTCATCTTTTTTGTGAAAAATACAAACGGGCACATAAGAACCTGCACATGGTGTTTGTCGATCTCGAGAAGGCATATGTGACCGAGTTCCCCGAGAGGTTTTGTGGTGGGCTTTGAAAGAGAAAGGTATGAAATACCTGCAGCGGATCCAATGATGTACATTAGGTGCAGTACATATGTCCGTTCTGCTATTTGCCGATGACATTGTTATCGTCGGTGAAAATGGATTTGATGTCCAGAGCAGGTTGGTGAAATGGCAGCAAAAGCTAGAGAGCGTTGGCTTGAAAATTAACAGAACTAAAACTGAACACATTTTCTGCGATTTTGGCGGTCACTCCACGTTCATGCCTATCTTGCTAGATGGAGTGTTAGTACCAGTCTGCTCCGACGTTCGGTACCTCGGATCACAAATGTAGAGCGATGGTTATATTGACCGTGAAATAAAGCAGAGAATCAGCTCAGGTTGGATGAAATCGCGACAGGTAACAGGAATAACATGTGATCCATGGATGACTTTGAAGCTAAAGAGAAAAATCTATAAGTCCGTGGTCGGTAAAGAAGACGGATGAAAGAAGATTGCATGCAGCTGAGATGAGGATGTTGAGATGGATGTGTGGAGTATCGATAACATAAAGAATGAGTATATAAGGGAAAGCAGGGCCAGAGACTGAAAAGTTGAGAGGGAACCGTTTAGCGTGGTATGGACATGTTATGAGGAATAATGAAAGCCGTCGTCACGTCACTAAAAGAGTTATGAATATGAAAGTGGATGGAAAAGAGCAGAAACATCGCGATTGAAGCATTTTATTTAATATTGTCGACAATTTATCAATGATATGCACATCATATGATAACAACATTTTGGTGTTGCTGGATTCCTAGCGATGTTTTCGTTTGTAAGTCATTCAATATTATGTTGAAACCAAATAATGCAATATTCGTCTGTAATTATGTTTTAAATACACAGCCAATTATAAACTACTAGCTTTATAGCCCGCGACTTCGTCCGCGTAGATTATTTCTTTTTTCTAGATATGAATCATTGTAACAATATAGAGCTTTATTCATGGCTATTGTCCGCCACTACGTGTGATATTGACAAAAGTTCACCTAGATTAAGAGCTCATATGCGAGGATGCTACATTAAAATGAAACAGTCCTGCCGCAAATCAACTCTAGCAAATTTCAGAGTTTTTCCCTGTGACTACAAAACTTAATTAGGAACTGTTATCTTTTAAATTCAAACGGAAGGTGATTTGGGATCAATGGTATACGCAGCAAGAAGACTGTTTCTCCTCTGGCAGAACCAGTAAATATTTTGGCCTCAATAACATTGCGGCGGAGAGCTGTTACTTGTAGTCTAGTTCCACAGCACAATTTTGGAGGCATTATCTCTCTTTCCCTCACGTCTGAGGATCGTGGTCAACATCGGGTTTGCTTCTAGAGCGAATGATCTGCCTCCATGCATGGTTTCTGTCTTCTGGTTTCTGTAAAACTTGGAGGACGATGAGTCTTTTACTTGATCGGACCATCTTGTTGGTGAACGACCACGTAGTCGTTTTCCTTCCGTGTTCCATTATGATCAGATTTCCAAACTTTCATCGCCTTTCAAAATCAAAATCAAAAAGTCATTTATTCAGTTTAGGCCCTAGTAAGGCACTTATGAATCTTTGCGCACCATGTGGCCGAAATACGAAAAAATACGTTGGTGGCATATGGTGGTGTTTTAATTTGGAGCTGCGATAGGATTCATGAATTGTTGCGTTTAGCGGTCCAAGGTATTTCCAACATCCGTCTCCAGCACCACATCTCGAATGCATCAATCCTTTTTCTTTCTCGGGCCAGTATAGTCAACGCTTCCACTCCATACATGAAAATGAGGAATACCAATGCTCGTATTAACCGGATCTTTGTTTTAATACCGATTCCTCTCTTTTTCCTGATGTTGTTTAGGCGAGTCATTTCAATACGCCAATACCATAAGCCGAAATAATAAATTTTGAAATTTTCACTCCGAAAATAAAGAACTTCATATACTAAATTTAATCCCCCTTTTCACTCCTTAAGGGTTCAAATTCCAACAACACCGATATTCGTTGCGTTAGTTTATAACCATAAGCTTAAATAATAAATTTAGTGTACTTCCATACACAAATTCATCCCCCTTTTTACCCTTTCGGGATCGGAATTATCAAAAACGTTGAGGCACATATAAATTAATATTAACTTCGAAACTGATGGACTGTCATATAAACTTGCATCCCCTATTTTACCCCCTTAAGGATGGAATATCCAAAAATCCTTAGTGGTTGCCTACACTGTGTAATATTATATTAAGTTAATAAACACAAAATTTGAAGAACTTAACTTTAAAACTGACTTAGTGGATGTCTACACCGTATAATAGTACATTCAGTGAAGTTTAGTTTGAAATTGAAGGACTTGTATACACAACTTCATCCCCCTTTTCCTCCCTTCGGTGGTGGGATTATTACAAACGCTGAGATAACTATACATAAATTTTTAATCGTCAGCCTAAACACAAAATTTGAAGATCCTAACTTAAAAACTGACGGACTTGCATACAAACATTCATCCCTTATTTTACACCCTTAGGGGTGGAATGTCCAAAAATCCTTCCTTAGTGGATGTCTACACCGTATAATAGTACATTCAGTGAAGTTTACTTTGAAATTGAAGGACTTGTATACACAACTTCATCCCCCTTTTCCTCCCTTCGGTGGTGGGATTATTACAAACGCTGAGATAACTATACATAAATTTTTAATCGTCAGCCTAAACACAAAATTTGAAGATCCTAACTTAAAAACTGACGGACTTGCATACAAACTGTCATCCCCTATTTTACCCTCTTAGGGGTGGAATTTCCAAAAATCCTTCCTTAGTGGATGCCTTCACTGTATAATATTAAATTTAGTGAACTTTACTTTGAAATTGAAGGACTTGCATACACAACTTCATCCCCCTTTTCCTCCCTTCGGCGGTGGAATAATCACAAACGCTGAGATAACTATACATTAATTTTCAATCGTCAGCCTAAACACCAAATTTGAAGATCCTAACTTCAAAACTGACGGACTTGCATAAAAACTTTCATCCCTTATTTTACCCTCTTAGGGGTGGAGTTTCCAAAAATCCTTCCTTAGTGGATGCCTACACCGTATAATATTAAATTTAGTGAACTTTACTTTGAAATTGAAGGACTTGCATACACAACTTCATCCCCCTTTTCCTCCCTTCGGCGGTGGAATAATCACAAACGCTGAGATAACTATACATTAATTTGCAATCGTCAGCCTAAACACAAAATTTGAAGATCCTAACTTCAAAACTAACGGACTTGCATACAAACTTTCATTCCTTATTTTACACCCTTAGGGGTGGAATGTCCAAAAATCCTTCCTTAGTGGATGCCTACACCGTATAATAATACGTTTAGTGAAGTTTACTTTGAAATTGAAGGACTTGAATACACAATTTCATCCCCCTTTTCCTCCCATCGGTGGTGAAATTATTACAAACGCTGAGATAACTATATATTAATTTTCAATCGTCAGCCTAAACACAGAATTTGAAGATCCTAACTTCAAAACTGACGGACGTGCATACAAACTTTCATCCCTTAGTTTACCCTGTTAGGGGTGGAATTTCCAAAAATCCTTCCTTAGTGGATGCCTACACCGTATAATAGTACATTCAGTGAAGTTTACTTTGAAATTGAAGGACTTGCATACACAACTTCATCCCCCTTTTCCTCCCTTCGGTGGAGGGATTATTACAAACGCTGAGATAACTATACATTAATTTTTAATCGTCAGCCTAAACACAAAATTTGAAGATCCTAACTTAAAAACTGACGGACTTGCATACAAGCTGTCATCCCCTATTTTACCCTCTTAGGGGTGGAATTTCCAAAAATCCTTCCTTAGTGGATGCCTCCACTATACAAGGTATCTTTGTGCAAAATTTCAAATCTCTAGATCCAGCGGTTTGGGCTGTGCGTTGATATATATCAACAATCAGTTTATCATTTTATACATTAAGATTATTATTAAGATTACCCTCTTAGGGGTGGAATTACCAAAAATCCTTCCTTAGTGGATGCCTCCACTATACAAGGTATCTTTGTGCAAAATTTCAAATCTCTAGATCCAGCGGTTTGGGCTGTGCGTTGATATATATCAACAATCAGTTTATCATTTTATACATTAAGATTATTATTAAGATTACCCTCTTAGGGGTGGAATTACCAAAAATCCTTCCTTAGCGGATGCTTACACCGTATAATAATACATTTAGTGAAGTTTACTTTGAAATTGAAGGACTTGCATACACAACTTCATCCCCCTTTTCCTCCCTTCGATGGTGGAATTATCACAAACGCTGAGATAACTATACATTAATTTTCAATCGTCAGCCTAAACACAAAATTTGAAGATCCTAACTTCAAAACTGACGGACTTGCATACAAACTTTCATCCCTTATTTTACCCCCTTAGGGGTGGAATTTCCAAAAATCCTTCCTAAGTGGATGTCTACACCGTATAATAATACATTTAGTGAAGTTTACTTTGAAATTGAAGGACTTGCAATACACAACTTCATCCCACTTTTCCTCCTTTCGGTGGTGGAATTACCACAAACGCTGACATAACTATATATTAATTTTCAATCGTCAGCCTAAACACAAAATTTGAAGATCCTAACTTCAAAACTGACGAACTTGCATACAAACTTTCATCCCTTATTTTAACCCCTTAGGGGTGGAATTTCCAAAAATCCTTCCTTATGGGATGTCTACACCGTATAATAATACATTTAGTGAAGTTTACTTTGAAATTGAAGGACTTGCATACTCAACTTCATCCCCCTTTTCCTCCCTTCGGTGGTGGAATTATCACAAACCTATTTTACCCTCTTAGGGGTGGAATTTCCAAAAATCCTTCCTTAGTGGATGCCTCCACTATACACAAGGTATCTTTGTGCAAAATTTCAAATCTCTAGGTCCAGCGGTTTGGGCTGTGGGCTGATATATCAACAATCAGTTTATCATTTTATATATTAAGATAAGTACATTGTTTTGATAACTGTATCAATGTTTGTTATAAATAACTAGACTATGTCCGCCGCCGCTTGCTAACCATGCGGTCGAATGGTTATTTTTCTTGACTAAAACGGTCACGACACAGCTCCCTTTACTCGTAGTTCAATGATACATTAGCTTAAGCCCTGCCCCAAGCTACCTGGAAACCATATCAAAAGTGGTTCTCGATAAGCATGCTATCGGACAGATATACACGCTGCAAAGGATAAACGCATTAATTTAAATTTAATATTTTTTTAGCTATCCACCGAATGCCGATTGACGCTGTGTGATTTTGTAGAAAATCTATTACCACCAATTTTAAAATTTTACGACCAAAATACAGATCAAAAGAAAAAGGTAATTACTTTTCAACACACTTGCTCGTTAAGTGACTCTTATTGCATCGCTTGTAGTTTCATAATGCAGCTTATTACACCCTAGTGGTTTTTTATTACATTACCACACAGTTTTATGATAGGTATAATCCTGATAATGTTAAATTTGTGCCTCACTGCAAGTGATATGTGTGTAGAACCGGGTAAAACAGTTTTTATTAAATAAATACCAATAAATAGTTTTTATGTGTTTAAACATAGGGTACCTATATATTTTATTGAATAAATAAATTGTATATATATAATAAATAAATATAAAATTTATCAAATTATTAACAATTCACAATAACTTATATAAATACGAAAATATTCGCTTTATTATATTATTAATATAGGCCGTATGTCGATTTTGTTTGCATCCTTGATCCAACTAAATAAATTTTTTCCTCGCAAGTTGTTGAAAAACGTATGATACGCGTGTGCATTGATCATTACAGTCTCGGCTCCCTTATCGGATTCGCCTGCGGCTCGCGCGCCTAATACCGCCTCGTGTGTAATAAATAACCAACTTTGCAATTCACCGTCATAAGTTCCTTAAAGTTGGATGTACGAGACGTACGTCTGTGGCATTATTCATATTGCATTATTATTTTCAGTCCTTATTATTCAAACTGTTGCATCGAACAGTTGTTCTTCACCATCCTCAAGGACGAGCGAAAGACGAAGAAGGTAGTTTGGCAAGTGATTGGGCTATTTGGAACAGACATTTGAATAATATGTTAGAAGTAATTTGCTCAGAAACTTCATATTTGCAGAAAAATCGTAATAAAAATGAGAACATCCTGAAGCAGTGTACACATCTCTATGATTTGGCTGCTGCTATTTATTTCCAGGTAACAAATCCATTTAGATATTCAAGAACCGAAACTTTAAGACTAAGTGAACTTTGCACGCCGTAATGGCCGGATTGTAGTGCGGCAAAATATTTGGCGCGTAAATTTGTGAACTAGCGCGATCGAGAAACTCGTAGTAATTTATTCATATTTCTATAAATTCACGTATAATAAATTACTATTCTTCAATTTTTTAAAATATATTGTAAAAGGTTCGTATAGATTCGATAGTCAACTAGAATTTTTTCTTTGCATAACTCTTTATGCAAAGAAAAAATTCTAGTTGACTATCTAAATAATATAATTTTTTCTTTGCATAAAGAGTTATGCAAAGAAAAACTGGTTAAAATTTGAACGATATTCGCGCCAAAAAGTCAGCCGCCATTGCCGTGACGTCATAAGAGCAGAAACAGAATCGTCAAACGTGTGTGTCTTTTATCCACAATATAAAGATTTTTCTACTATTTACAAACATGTTTTTTCAAAACTATACTGACGTCACTCACAAGAAAAAAAATACCGGTCAGCGTTTTCGTTCACGTGACATACATATAATAAAACTACGATTTTTATTCGTTCTCGGAGTGTTCTACATTGACAACATTAGCATGTAATACAATTATATCTTTTTAAAAACTAAAACAACTACTAAATATTTACAATACTTAAATAATAATGAAAAGAAAATCCTATTTACAAAATATATCTAATCTAAATATTTACAAGTAAAAAAGTTGTGCCAGATCGCTGCCCTGTGTAAACGTGCCAAGAAGGCTGGCGGCATTGCCACGTTGAATGGCAATGCTGATCCGTTGTCCTAGATAGACACCAGCCTTCTTGTCACGTGAGGTCTCAATAAGGCGCCGTGAGACCTCTTTAAACAAAAGATGGGCATCCGGGCCCCACGGCCCCAGCGTTTCTACACCGAACGCCACAAAAATGCATCCATTGCCTATAGATGCATATTTGCGGCGCTTCAGGCATTCTTGCTGGGCGGCAGCGGCACCGGCCATGACTGAAGTGTCTGGAAGGTGAGACGGTGCCAAGGTATCGACGCATGTAGCATCCCAAACCAATGGTCGTCCCAACTTCCAGGGCACCAAAGTCATTCCATCCGGTCTCTTGCCATCGTCCCGCACCAAGCCACTTGGTTCTAAAATGGCTGGTACGCCAGCGGTGACAAGAGATCGGCGGATAAGATCATTAATGGCCGCATGCCGTGACATCCGCCCAGCACTCCTACAACACGAGAGGCCATGATGGCCAAGATGTCCAACACTGTCTCCACAAAGGCAGCGATGTGGCACAATACATTTTGCTCCTAATCGAAGGCAACAGCTAATTTTGAATGAAGCATTGTCTAGCAACGTGCCGATGTTGGGGGATGGTAATGCATGAAGCCAGAGCCCTGACTCCCATTTCGTTGAAGCGATGAGACGAGCTCGCTCAGCAGCATTATTAGAAGACTCTATAAGAGAGTTATGTATAAGCCTGCTGAGCGGCTCGTCCCACTGCCTCTGTGAAAATGTTTGCGTTGGTGCAGCTGTGTTTGGACAGGCCATAAACCAAGCGTTTCTGGCTTCAGACAGCATCGAGACCTCAAAATCACTAAGTGACGGATTAAGAATTCTACCAATGAGGTCACGAGTACTGTGAACTGAAGACAGAAACGCCGGTAATGAAACACTTGAAATTTTGCGGATCCCTAGACCACCAAAACGTATGGGTAAGGAGGCCTGAGTCCAGGTGCGATCATCCAAATCAATGTTGAGAATGGCTATGAGGGTATGCCTAATAATGTTGTCCAATTTTCTTAATATATTTTCGTATTGCCAAAGATTGCTGCTGCGTAAAACATATGTAAATTTTGGGACGAAAAGACAATGTCGCATAATAAAATAAGCCATGTGGGTACTGATTTTTTCTAGCCGTTCAGATGTAGCATAAAAATTATGAATTTGTTCGTCGACGAAAGGATCGAAGGATTCCTCGAATATGGGCGAACCTAGGAGACGAAGTGAACTTTTATTAATAAGTTTTAAATTTGGAGCTAATATATTAAATCGCGAAAAAGTTAAATTTTGGTCTATGGTAGTGTCGGATATAAAGAGTTCGCATTTTGAAAAATTTAGATCTAAGCCTATTTTATGGAACTCTTGAACTAGCGTATTGAGGTCGTCGAGGACTGTGTTCACGTCACCTCCTAGAGTCCCATCATCGAGGTACCATAAATTAAATTTTGAATTTAGCTTCTGTATGATGGGATGAATAGCGAGTCCGAAAATGGCCGGTCCAAGAGGATCACCCTGTTGACAACCAACGGAAGAAGCCAAAGTATTATTTTTGTACATAAGTTTGGTTGGGGAACAGTAATTTTGCCAAAGGAATGGATATGAGAGAGGGATTTTATTTTTAACTTGCGTCAACAGAGTGCCTCGGTCGATGGAATTAAAAGCGTTCTTTACATCCACCTTCAACAGAACTTGTCCTACGCGGGAAGAAAGGTATGTCCTCAGGGAATGTACAGCCGCCTCACACCCACCCTTAGAGCCGAAGCCAAGCTGTACGGGCTGAAAATAGGAGGCCAAATCAGTAGAAGCCGCTTTGCAACAAATCTTTGCTGCAAGTCGGCGATAGGTAGTACCTACAGCAATTGGCCTAATGCCGCCATCTTTTTTTTTCAGCGCGCACAGATTGGCTCCGTAAAGGGTATCCAGAATGTCCTCATTTACCTTTCCTGATATCATAAAGTTTATAAGATCCGTTATGTCCTTCAACAGCGACTCTGCGGTATCGCCCAAAGCCCCCGCGAGTAGATCTTTCAAATGTTGGGGTGATAAACCATCTAGACCGCTAGCTGAGCCACCGTTGAAGGACATCACGGCTCTAAGGACATCCTGCGGTGATGATATCACAGTTGGGTCGGTGGGTTGAGGCGGGTCAGGGAGACTTTGGTTACCTGTTGAAGGTGGATGCTTAGAAAGAAGAGCTTGTAACGTAGTCTGATTATTGGGAGCCAACGTATCATTAGAGAAGAGTAAACGGGCTGCTCCTTTAATGTCCCCATCACTTATTTTTGATTCTATGTATTTAAACGATAAATTTTGATGTGTTTTTAAGGTCGAATAATTATGAGGCTGAGAAAAGGTATTTGGATGGGTACAATTCATTTTTAATTGGGTTGTGAGTGTTCTTTGTTGTCCATTATTATTCACTACATGTAGAATGTTATATGGAAACAATAAAAGCTCCTCCCAGCCACGCTTTGAATTATCAGCAATAGTTTTTTTTATGATTTCTGATAATTTTTGGGCCACAGAAATACGAGCACCTCTGGGTATTCTTTTTACGAGAGGAGTTGAATGTTTTAAATTGGCCAAAAGTTCGTGGAATGGAATTTGGATGTCTGGACTTTGGTTGTGTATTGATGGAGCAGAGAATCCATCTTGGCACTTATGTGACTTACCAAGATGGATTCTCAAACCTCTTTGGCCCTTGAAAAAGCGTGGCTGAGGGCATTTTGGACACTGCACAAGGTTCTCTAATGATACGGGCTGCTGGCTTCCAACTGAGGGCACGCTGCAGACAGGCTGCTGGATTCCAACTGTGGGCAGGCTGCAATTAACACCTCCTTGCATAAAAACAAAACTACAAAACGAACTGATAATAAATATTTTACAAAATATAACAGTTTTTTATAATTTTGTTAAACAACATTGAAAAAGATCTTGAACACACGGCTTAGAAACATGGGAGTCCGACACACACCCAGGAGCACCATTGTATTAAATCTAATCTAATCTAATCTAATAATATATATAAAATGCTTTTGTGGGTACGTAAATACGCAGTTTTCTCAATCACCACCAACCCCAATCAACTTCCCATTGGGGTGGTAAATACCCCTTGGTCTCCAGGTGTAAGGGAGTCTGGTCGCGGTGGGTGGAAGGGGGTGGTTGTGGGTGGCGAAAATGTTAAAACATATATTGCTGTCCTTTTCTAACGCATGAGGACTTCTGAAAAGATCTCAAAATTTCTGGAATGGAAAGTTCCAAAATGTATAAAACGGTTATAATCGGTCTGGAATGTTCTAGAAAGTTCAACAAATATCTGGAATGATCTAGAAAATTCTAGAGTGAATGCAAACTATTATAATCGATATAGCATGTTTTGAGAAAGTTCTACAAATTTCTGGCTTCATCTAGAAAGTTCCAAAATGTCCAAAACTGTTATTATCGAGTTAGAATGTTCGAGAACGTTCTAGAAATTTCCAGAATGATCTGGAAAGTTCCAAAATGAGTGCAATTGATTATGATCGATTTAGAATGTTCGAGAAATTTCTTGAATGATCTAGAAAGTTCCAAAATGAGTAAAACGGTTATAATTGATCTGGCTTCATCTAGAAAGTTCCAAAATGTCCAAAACTGTTATTATCGAGTTAGAATGTTCAAGAACGTTCTAGAAATTTTCCGAATGATCTGGAAAGTTACAAAATTAGTGCAATTGATTATGATCGATTTAGAATGTTCGAGAAATTTCTTGAATGATCTAGAAAGTTCCAAAATTAGTAAAACGGTTATAATTTATCTGGAGTGTTCTAGAAAGTTCAACAAATATCTGGAATGATCTAGAAAATTCTAGAATGAATGCAAACTATTATAATCGATATAGAATGTTTGAGAAAGTTCTACTAATTTCTGGCTTCATCTGGATTCAATTATCTGGGAAGTTCATAAATGAGTGCAATTTATTATGATCGAGAATTTTTGGATTGGTCTGGAAAGTTCAAAAATATTTACGAGTGTTATTATTGATCTATAAAAACCAAATCATCTAAATATTCTAGAGTGATCTGGTACTGGAAATTTCGGCATATAAATCTAAATTCAGTGACTTTTCGTCAGTTCAGTTGTGATTGCAGTCGAGTAAAAAAAAGAACAAACTATTTTAATGTTCTGGAAAGTCTCTCAATATCGAAAATAGAAATCTATAATATCTATGTTAAAAAACGTATCCTTATATATTTTTATACCATTAAACATGCGTTGTATTTGAACCCGAGCAACGCCGGGTTTCGCTGCTAGTATTATCATATTGCATGCAGCTGACTGCGATTCTTTCTCTGCTTGGTCTGGTGGCTGCTAGCAGAACAAATCCACCAGACACGTTAATATATACAGGTTGCTGGGATTCATACTGTCGGCACTCAGTAATTAGCAGCTCCAGCGGAAAAACATGGTAGTCCGACACACACCTAGTAGCACCATTACTATCAAATATTATTTGATAGTAATGGTGCTACTAGGTGTGTGTCGATACGATTTTGATCGGTGAAATAGATTACTTGACAGATGACTTATTTTTTTATAAAGTTAGGACAGCGATTTAATAAAGAAAATGTTTTTGGAATATCGCACAACACTTTAATTTGGTTCTCGCAGGTTATTCAAATTGAAATATTTATCAAATAATATTAATTTTCATATAATATATTTTCAGGCAAATTTTTGACGTCCACTTGACATGTCATTCCAAATTTATTCGATTTTAATTTTCAAAGTAAAAATTAATGTTATGTTTTTATAACAAAATACCTAGTGTTATATTCGTATATCTCGTGGTAAAATCTATACAAAAGAAGTACTTTGATAATTTAATTTTGATAGATGAAAATACCCTATTGTTTCATTATTCCTATAATTTGGGTTAGGTGGCTGGCTATATGCTGTATCACTGCGACAAGTCTAGGTCTCTTGCGATCGCAACATAAGTTAATTCCGCGCGTGGAGGGGTGTGCAGGTACGCAATCTGCACGGGAGTCCGCCCCCTCTGTAGCGCAGGTGGCGACCACAAAGGGGTTTTAACCAGGAAAAGTCTGGCATTACCTGTCCGGTGCCCCCAGAGTGGTCGGGTATCCTATGAGGATTACCCCACGCTAATAAAAAAAAAGTTAGTTCCACCATGGTAAGTAGTGAAGGTGGTAGGTAACAGAAAGTCTAGAGTGGCTAAGTCTATCATGTGAAGCTACCGGTAAACCAGAAGGACCATGCGTGTGTGTTTTTTAAAGTAAGCTACTACAATCCTAGATATTTCATATCCATTCACCACAGCAAAATGTTGTCTAAATGGGACTTGTGATTATCACAAGAACTTCAAATTTCGTTTATATGGGACAGCAGATAAACATTACCTACTAAAGGTTTAATGACAAAGATATTGATTACAAAGCAAGCCTATTGGCTAGTGTTTAGTCTTTTCTTTGTTCATTATTATATATTAAAATCTTTATACACGACTATGTTTTTCAGGAATTTAAATCATCAGATAGCCAGGAAAATGAAGATGGAAATTCATCAAAAAGACAAAGAGTGGCATTCAACAAAAATAAAAGTTTTAACGACCTTATTGAAGAGCTGAGACAGAATCATGCGCCATGGTGGGTACTACTGGATATAACCCTATACATATAATCTGTTTTCAGGATTAGAAGATATCGGTGACAGTTCACATTTTCCGGTTCACTCATACTACTTGCGAGTAAATAATACAATATTTTACAAAAAATATTTTAATTTCCACTTTATATCATTGCAAAAATACAATATATATCGCTATATATAACTAAGAAACAATTTCAGCACATTAATACTATAGCTTGATAATTTTAAAAATTAAGAAATAGGATGTTTTTAAAATACTTGCTGCATGAAACGGAACATTGACCTATAGTGATTGACAATGCTTGATCGACAGGGAAATTCAAAAAAGTATCGATATATGTTCTATCGATTATTTTTGAATTGGTTTATCAATATCGAAATATTTTTAATTACCAAAAAATGACGATATATCGGTACGATATCAAAGAGAGAGAGAATATCTTACATTATTAGGTAAATATCAATTAACAAACATAATTTCTCATAAATCCTGTAATAATTATCTGAAATTAAGAACAACGATAATAGTACAGTATGATACATATGTGCAAAGTTGGTAATTACACACGAGGCGGTATTAAGCAGTAAGACAGTGATAAGGAAATATAATTTGGAAAATAAAAGCACTAAAATGAAAATCGATTAGACTTTCTTTATTAACTTTCTCGATACAACAAAAAAATCGATTGGATATCGTTAAGGCGCATGACTATAATTGTCAAAAGTGAACTGTCACCGATATCTTCTAATCCTGAAAACACATTAGTTTTACCTTGCGATTTCATCCGCGTAGATGCTGATTTTCGCCGAATCATCACTTGGTGGTTGCTTGCGTTAGGAGATTAGAGAACAGTGGCGTAACAATAGGGTGGCAGGGCTGGCAAAATGCCACGGGCCCCCGACCCAAGAGGGCCCCGGCCAAAGAGGCCGCGAGCTCAAAAATATTTTTTTACATTGTACCCGAGTATTTTTTTTAATGAAAAGTATATTTTTATAAGTTCTGCTTAAAATCCAAAAATAATATAATAATATTTTTTTTATAAATATCTTATTGAAATGAAATTGTTATTTTTATTTCATTGTAAATGTATGCAGGTTTCCTCACGATGTTGTTCCTTCACCGAAAAGCTAGCAAATAGATGATGAATGCATTGAGATATTATGTTCTATGGCTGTGAAACCTCCAATACGCATTGGGCTAGCGTGGGGACTACGGACCATTCCCTCTCGCCTAACAGAGAGGCCTTTGGCCATTAATGGGACATATACAACGTGTAATTGAGTACGCTCAAAATCTCGAAGTTTATTAAAATTAAACTGAGTACAACGTGACGATTTTTACTGATAGGGCCCCATCAAAAGAATTTTCCACGGGCCCCAGATGGTATAGTTACGCCACTGTTAGAGAATCCAAATTTCAAGTTTCTAGTCCCGTTTTGCTTGTGTTGATATATTGGTGTAAGTGCGAAGGCGGAACCTTAAAGTTTTTTTTTACTAACTATACAAAACTATACAAAGCCTCGAAGAAGCCTCTACCGCGTATCTCGTATGAATTTCATTAAATCAAGGCCCAACAATGCTCATCGTCGTACCGCGTCATTGGATGAAATCATTAATGGTGTTCGTTACGATTACCACTAAAGATACGCGATAGCTTGGTTCTCAAGTACAAATGAAGTGAGAAAAAGAAAACATTTTAAAAACAAGATTTTATTGCATTTTCATCCGTACTAAACTTGTATGCAAAACTTCAGCTCAATCGGTCGGGGATGACTGTTTTAAAATTTAGTTGCAAGATTCGACCCATACTAAAAAGGCAAGTTAAATAAAAGCTTGTATTATAAAGAGGAATTAACCTTAAATTGTTTCTTTTCAGGCTGGGGATAATACAAGCGTATGTAAGAGATCACGGTCCTGTTATAGCGGCCGATGATTATGCGTCATTGCTTAATGTTATAGATGTGTTGCTGAGCAATAACATTAATAATTTGAATTGGGAACTATTTGAAGATGTTGCATGTGCAACAATAAGACACATTATATCTCATTCGTTACAAATGGATGAATACAACAATATTTTTTTGTCATTGTGGAATTCATGCGTTAGGTAAGATTAGCGAAATTATTTTGATTCTCTTCACTTACATGTTAAATGCACCAATATCAAAATTATTTTATTCAAATTGAACTTCGCAGGCACTTACGTATAGTCTGACTCTAATACCGATTGAGAAGGTTGCGATTGCTGAGTTTTAATGCACATTTATCATTTTATGTTTGTATCCAACGGGTTACAGTAGTACCCAACTGAAATGGCGCGTCGTGAATCTTTGTTCGCACAGAAAAGAAGTATAGCCCCGAAGATTAACGAAAGAATGCTTAAACTTACAATTAACCTTAGATCACTACTATTAGGTTCATAATACACTAGAGCTGTTAGTTCCGTCTCACTCGAAAGTCACGCCCCTCCGCACGGCGCGCGCTAACATGGCGGAAGCTGCCGACCAATAGCGTTTCCCGCGCTTTGAAAATGTATCTTCTGGGCAGGTACATCGGTAAGCCATATTAGTTGGGTACTACTGTACTTCGCTGTTTATCACAGCAAAGTTTTTACATATGTATAAAAAAAAATCTAGTCTTAGGCAGACTCGATTTTATTAGACTAAATAAAATCGGGAGATCTGATTCCCTGGTCCCTGACTGGTTTTGTGAGTAAAATTGCATGTGCGTGTACTTTATTTGTCAGTCTCTACGATATTCTAGCGCTTTGTTGCTTATAGGCAGTGAAGATTATACAAGGTGTAACGGAAAGTGTATATACATTACAGTAATCCACTTTTTTGGTACTAGGCGCACAGATCGCGGAAGATAAAATTTTATATTAATATTAGCAAGGGACGCAAAATGATAATGACTCTCATTGACTGGTGACATGTTGGTTATGATTTTAATTCAATAAAATTGAATTCAAAAATTTGGTTTGAATTTTTGAGTAATTTATTTTGAGCTGAAACTTTTTATAGAGAGTCTGTTCCTGATGTAGTCTTCACGCCCTTCGGATGTATATACCCTTTCCGTTACACCCTATAGAAGAGTTACACGAGCCATACAATTTTGTAGGTTTTTTTATTTTTGTACGGCAACCTCCGATCGCGAGTCCTACTCGCACTTGGCCGGTTTTTAATTAATACAAACTCCATCCCCCTTATTACAAAACATGGTTTAAAGTAAAACCAGATTTTAAAATAGCCTCGTCTCTTTTTATTATATGACGTTAGAAAGTGACCGAATGACAGTAAAACCTGGTTTTGATTTAAACCACGTTTTGTAATAAGGGGGCTAGTGACAAATTGTGTTGAAATTTCAGAAATTCAACAACATTATATGAAGCCCACAAAGCACTTCATGCAATCATTCAAATGTTACTAGCAATAGATACTTTGAAGTACCAAAATGTTCAACCACTCATTAAATTGTATCTTGACCAAGGCATGCCAGTAACTGATCATAGTGTGAAAACATTTTATCAGTTATTCAATAAAT
This sequence comes from Polyploca ridens, assembly GCA_951394255.1. Lineage (NCBI taxonomy): Eukaryota > Metazoa > Arthropoda > Insecta > Lepidoptera > Drepanidae > Polyploca > Polyploca ridens. The sequence continues at coordinate 10,519,772 of OX596246.1, read as the reverse complement.
TTTTCAACAAGTGCAGTAATCTAGAAATGCGAATAAAAATTTTGAAATGGTTTACACAAGGAGAAATTACCACGATTCAGGAAAACTATACCAAAGAACTATTCTTGAGGCTATTATGTGATGAAAATTTGAACACTACTATATCTTGTGTGCAGCATAACGAATACGACATTATGTACAGAATATTGTTTGATTCCATCGACAAGTGTATCTTATTCAGTGAATTTGAACTGGAAATTCCGGACTGTCGACAGGTTTTAGAAAATAATATAGTACGTATTGAAGTGAATGTTGATGTAGAAATACGGCTACAAGATTATTTAAAAGGAAAACTCAAAGATTATGTTGAAAAGTTACAAAGAAAAAATATACCTTTGCTGGAATATACAAAGCTCATAAATGTTGTCCTAACATATGTTGATATTTTGCTAAAATATAACGTAGTAACAAGTGTGCAAATAAAGGAAAACGAAGCTTATTGTTTATTGGGACCAGCTTTGAAGTTGTTGTTCTCGTCATTCAAAAATGAACTGCAAAGCGTACAGATACCGGAGAAAATTGCATTATTGCAATGTCTGCGGGGCATTTTAGCATATGATTATGTTGAGATACTCAATATTGAAGTTCGATCATGCATGGATCAAAGCTTCTTTTACTGCATAAATAATATTATAAACACCGAGTTTGCTGATACTGAAGATGTTATGTGTGAAGAAGACGATCAAGAAATGAACTCGCATACCCTTAAACATAATTGTATTCTAATGCTGGCCGCTTACTGTAGAAAACGTGTAGATTACCGTGACGAAATATTGGAACTGATACTAGATTCAAAATTATACAATTATGCGACGGATATACAATGTGTATTTCAGTGTATTGAAATGTTAAATGATCCTAAAGTAGAAGATACTCCATTAGGTAACTGTATTTTAAATATTTGTTTTTTCGTTCTTATATAAATAACAAATGCTCAGACTGTGGAATGAGCTCCCCGCCGTGGTTTTCCCAATGAAGTACAGCATGGGGTTCTTCAAGAAGGGTGTGAAGAGGTTTCTTCAGGGTCGGCAACGCGCGAGTGTTACCCCTGGTGTTGCAAGCGTCCATAGGCTACGGTAACCGCTTACCTACTTAATTAGTGGTCTATAAAAAAAAAAAAAGTTATAAGTACATTAGTATTACAATGTGTTCTTTTTATTCCAGAGTTAATATTCACTCTTATGCAGCACATGTGTAAAGATCTGTATCGTGATTCAAAGGCATCTTTAGGGATATTAAAGATACTGATTTCAATGCTTGATAGCATTTGGTTGGAAGATAGTATGAAACGGAATTGCTTTATAATGGTTAAAAGCTATTTAATGCGGTGTGAGAAACTGTTTTATCCACCGAATGTGGCCGCACTCATATATGAATGTGTGGTCAAAATTGCTGTTTTAAATCAAAGACAAAACGTTAGCACAGACGACATGTTCAAGATTGCTCTAATAAAAAATCTGAAAGGGGACATACATAGTGTTCGTTTGTACTGCTGCTATTTACTGAAATTACTCATAATTGATGATTCTAATGATGATATCGACGTATTTTTGGCAGATCTGATGGATATATTTTTAATTAACGTGAGTGGTTAATTTCCTTTGAATTGCGGTTATAAAATAACAATGAAAACAATTGGGTACTTTCCTGGGTAAAAACTATATAATTCTATTTAGTCCGTCAGTTAGATTATCAAAAGCAGGTTAAAGTTCCGCGTGACGTCACATTTCCTTAAAAAATGTATAGAAATGTGACGTCACGCGGAACTTTAACGGCCTATATCTTCATCATTTTTTGTTTGATTGACGAAAATAAAAATACGTTTCCAATATTTTTTGATAATCTAACTGACGGACTAAATATCATTTTTTAGGAAAGTAGCCAATTGTTATCATAAGACGCACGTCCCATGCGAGAACCAACTTAAAGTTAAATTAGTATCTACTTGTATGATAGTTGATACCAAAATATGTTCAAGGTATGTACTTACTCCTTAAAGTTTGTTGATCTTTACAGGTGACTGAGAGAAAAGAATCAATAATGAAAGATGAATCTGCTAATAGAACTCTGACAGTGTTTCATTGTTACCTTGCGCTAACGATAACCAAAAAATCATTCCTGCAAAAGATTGTTATTGGAATACTACAATTTAGTAAAGAAAAATCCTTAGATAACATTCTAGTTAAGAAAATTTTGAATAAAATTGTTCTTAATATTAGTGGAACGGACGTCGAGACATATTTGTACGATAACATGTTATCTGTACTATATTTTTGGTTTTCAAATAATAGAAGCGTTGATGATTTGCCATTGCATTTATTTGGGTGTAGAGACGTGGATTCGTTCATAGATCGATCGAATTGGTTGCTTGCGGCAGACATATTGTGGCGTAATCGAGGAAATGTGAATGAAAATGACATTTTGAAAAGGATTTGCACTAAACACGAATTATCTGTGGAAAAAGTTGTCGAGGTATGTTCGACATTTGAAAATTGCTGAGCAGTGAGTGAGTACCCTCTTGATTCGAGCTATTAGCTTTAATCTACCATTATTTGTCTTTCAGAATTGTTTCTGCAATATAATAATAATATGCATACCATATATGGCTGTTCAAAAATACAAAATTGACTATACAGGGCTTGAAAAACCTAATGTTTTCAAACAGTCAATGGTAAACGCTGAAAAAATGTTTAAATTAACTGGTCATATACTGGGAAACGAGAAAATGACGAATTTATATATTGAAAATCTTGGCGACCTTGTTTTACTAGCTGCAAAGCATTTATGTGACCATAATGGCGCTGTGGAACTATTCCAAGTCAATGTACCGGAACAGACGAAAGCTTATCATTATCCGAAAAAAGTATTTTTAGCCATACTGAAGTTCTTTGGCGTAAGTTAATTATCTCATGAATATGTTTATGACTTAAGTCAGTTCACACCGAGACGAGAAGCGACGCGAAAAGCGGCGCGCACTTTTTAAAATAGTGGCACAATTTAGAACTTTATTTACTATACAAAAATGTACATATTTCAGTGATAGAATTCGAAAATTGCAGGTGCAATTAGAGGCACTTTACGAGCAAATGTGTTGAAAACAGTATATTATTTAGCCAAATTAGATATGGTACCTTAGATTGAAAGGTTTCTGAACAATTTTCAATTAAAATTGATTTCGTACGAAATGCCATTATACTATTTTTTCAATTTAATTTTTAATCTCAAGTAAACATTCCATATCTTATGTTTTTTTTAACTACTGTGTATATTTTTTTCTTGATGATAATGGTTTACGACCACTGCTTCTTTGCTCGTTTGTTCTAATCTTAAACTCTCTACTCAGACATCTCGTCATAGAAAAAGTCTTTATTATGAATCCTATTTGACACTAAATAAATCATCACTCACTATAACAGCACCGCTCCGACTAAGCAAAAACTTGCCATCCGAAGCCTTTAAATCATGTGCGTTAAAGTAAATTTTATAATGACAAGATAAAATAGCTGCTGAATCGGAGCGGTTCTCTTATAGTGAGTGATGACTTTTAATGTCGAATCGTTGCAAATGAATATTGTTGATTTGTTTTTAGGGACTTACAGATGGTGACATTATGCAGTATCTCTGTGAAAATCAACCACTCGCTATTTTTTATGTACTTTTTAAACTATGGGAAAATATCTTACGAGAAAATGTGCACGAATGCAGGGTATTGGCATTGTATGCATATGTATCCTTTATAGAAATCATTCCTTTGGGATTTCCTTCAGATGCCTTTATATGTAATTTTGTCACCAAAAGCTTTTCAAATGCTTTAAAAAACTGTCAGAATAAAAATGATTTAAAGGTATACATCATAGGCTTGGAAGTGGTTCTTAAAATATTCTTACCAGGAAAAGCAAACATACTGCAGAAAACAATATCCCAATTATTGCCTATTTTAACAATTAAAATAGAAGAAGGACACACAGATGTATGCCCGTCTTTACTGAACTATTTAATCGTTGATATGAAGGATTATTTAGAAGGGAATCGCGATATAGTTGACTTTATTAGTACATCTTCACAAGCTAGCGGTATTCATGGTCAATGTACAAGTCTGTCGTCATTTCTGGAAAAGCTTAAAATGCATCAATCGAATTTGTCAAATCCCAGGTAACATTTTATACCAATTATATAAATGATATACATAGTACCGACATATTATGTAAAAATATGTATAAACCTGTTTTTTTCTCAGCCACGAGAGTCTTTTGAATATGCTTGAGTTCCTAAAAAAGAACAAATGCTATGCTAATCATCTGTATACTGAGCTTAATCCAAAAGGATTTTCGGAAGACTGTGGAACAAGCATCATTCATCAGATTATATATTTATTAAACAAAATAATAAAATCAGCGTATGACGACAAGGTAATATTGAACAAATTTCACCTATCATTTTATTTTTTTGTTACGTTCTTTCCAATAAAATCATTTAATCGGCAAAACAAAATTTTTTTTTCAACGATAACTTCTTTTTTTTTTCATCACTTCAGGCGATAATTGAAGCCTGCAATTGCCTATCTGAAATTGGCACGTATGACTTGAAGACATTGGTGACCGTACCACCAGCTGATACGCGAAAAGTAACTGGAGCAAGTCCGAAGAAATATTTTGCTAGCGTTGTGGTGACGGCACTATCAGAGGTCCTGTTTGACGAAAATCCAGCAGTCACCAATAATGTTGTGGAAACATTGAACTGTTTGTTAAAAAATAGTGACTTAGGTACGTAGAATCATTAATTATTTATTTAGGCTTTGGTAAGTCTGGCCTATTTGATTGATTTATCTACTTTCAGATTTGGAAGGGATTGATCAAGAAATGTTAAAACCGTTTGAATCCACATCTTGTAATACCTCTAGTGTACTTGAAATTAACGTTAGAAATATGAATAAATACTACTCTGAATTTTCTGAAGGCATATTTATTCGATCATTGTTATCAAACTGGATTCCTGATGAAAACAAAAACCACAAGGAATGGTTGAAAAAAGTCACGCGAGTTTTATTGGACATACTTGATTCTGGAAATAGTTATATTAAAACATTGCAAGAAGTTTGCGCGTCGAAGGTAAACATTGATAATATTATACGACTGTGTGCTTTTAGTAAAATTCGTTTATGATGTCTATTTAAGAGTTCTCTATTTTTACAGTCAAGTGTGTGCAGAAATATATTGCCGGCTCTCACGGGCTTGCTTATCCATTATTCTTCTGAAAAATACATAGAATTGCTTAGTGCACAAATAAATACCTTTTTCAACTACATTTGGGAGCAAACATTTGATGATAAAATCGAAAATAGCGGAGATAGTCCTACGAGATTGTGTATGTCTAATATGGATCATGGCCATAAAATGGTTGTTCGTTACATGTTGGAAATTATTGACTTCGTCCGCTTACAGAGTAATTATTATCAGTCAAGGTAAGCTATTAATTGTACCCACATACTATGTACAAATGTACATATATTATTTACTCTCTTGAGTTACTTCTAGGTCCTAAGTCCTAACAATGTCTTATTTTATTTCAGGCAAAGGACTGATACTCTAAATTATTTAAAACTGAAATATGATAAAGTTGCTTGGTCAGCAACAGTCGCTGATCAGAACTTGGCTGCAGTGTATTACGCTGAAATTTGGGCAACATCGTTAAATAATAGCGTTCCACCATCATCGCCAGAATCTACTACTGCTTTAGATGGTGGTGAACATTTGCAGCGAATATTCAGAAAAGTAAGTTCTTAACTCATGGAAATATACAGTAGGTACTAGCTTTTTCACCCGCGGCTTCGCTCACGCCAACTGTAGCTCTCGCTATTGTCTTCAATTGTTTTCATAAAGTTGTCACATTTTTTACATAAAGAAATTCAGCTCAATCCGTCCGTACAAACAAAGTGTATCTTATTTCTCCTATACAGGGACTGTATTTCGGAAATTCGAAATTTGAAACACCGATTGACTATATTGCGAATGTTCATGAGTTCGAAATACATTTAATGCGAAAGTATATAAAGTGTGGAACGAGTCGTGAGCACAAATTGACAATCGACAGTAGTTGATAATAATTTTTCGGTCTGTTTGGCGGAATGAACAATAGGGGGAGCGCCGAGCTGCGTACGATTGGTTCGTCAGTCGATGTGTTGCGTGGCATTTGGCTACTGTGATTTGGCCAAAAGTGTATATGCGCGAGCTTGCCCCCACTACTGCCTATCTGTGCTCACGACTCGTGCCCCATACTGTAACTTTATAAATTAACCTTAGTGATTTACAATAAGGCTCATCTGTATAATCCTACTAAAATATTATAAATGTGGTGAAAGCATTGAATTATTACACATAGAAACAAAGTACACGCGCGAAACATAATCCATTCAATTGGAGCCATAATGGCTCCAAATGACCGCCGCGCTGTCAGTGTACTGACTGGCGTTTTAGTGAGTGGAGCTCTCAGAAAAATAATAAATATGACGGTTTGTGCAGTAAAATTGTGTCATAATTCATCAGGGAAGAAATATTAGAATTCTGTTGTAATATTCCACAGATAAGCCACTAATTTTATTGCGTAATTCATCTAAAATAACAAAATTCAGAAATAAAAATACTTCACTCAGATTTCGAGCTAAGTGTTGCCAGCTGTTTGTGTGCGAATTTGTGTTGTTTTACGTAATTGATACTGATTTTGTTAGAGTAGGAAGTAGAGTAAGTAATTGAGTCCGATAAGTTGTTTCTTTTACTTATAGCTATTATAACTGACTAGCTGTCCCCCGCGGTTTCACCCGCGTTCTTGGGATAAGTAGCCTATATAATACTCGGGATAATGTAGCTTCATATTAGTGAAATAATTTAGAATCAGACTGGTAGTTTTACACAGTAGTAGTTTTACAGGTAGTTTTTTTTACAGAGATTGACCCGTTTAAACAAAAAACTCTTCCGGTTTGTGGTATTATAAATATTAATATTATATTAGTATAGATTCAGTTAGATATTATAAGAATGTATAGCTATTCGTCTTTTATACGATAATGATAATTAAATACCTAAATTCTTCTTAATCTTCTTTTTCTATACAACCTATCATATATGAAACCTATCATTACCAACTATACCTACTACAAATTGTACGATCGTTCATAGCTTTGCACATTGTCTTGGTTTAGAAAGAAAGAAAGAAAGAAAGAAAGAAAGAAAGAAAGAAAAAATATTTATTGACCCACAAGGATAAGATGTTTACTATGTTAAAATATCCGACATAAGTACTATGAAACATAACCATTAAACTAGTAATAAATAAATAACAGGCCTGTGTCTATGATAAATTATTTATCTAAGACGCAGAACATTTTAAACTATTTAATTAATTTTATGAATACTTACTTCCAATTTCATTCACTAGTATCGGAAGGTTAATTTTACCGAAAAAATTCGATTAGCTTGCAACATTACTCGTGCGCTTGTGTGCGTGTCAGCGAGTGTAATTATATGGTACTCACGCACATATTGGTTGTCAAGTGGCCTACGAGTCGCGAGGATTTTTGTTCGATACTTCGCTTCTAAGCGTAATAATCTAATAATTCAATGGGTGAAAGTTTGTATAGATGTGAGGATCTGATTTGTGAGCTGTTTGTTACTCTTTTACTCGAAAACGACTGAACAGATTTTGATGAAATTTGGCAGACAGCATATTATGTTCTGGATTACCCCATCGGATTCTTTATTCCCGGAAAAACGTACGATCCCTCGGGAAAGCGGGTGAAATCGCGGGCCGGGGTAGCTAGTCATAAAATAAACTAAAGATTTTATAAAACCAACTAACGAGTTTTTTTTGGAAATGTACAGTGTTACGTGTCAATTGGAGAGATGGATGCTATGGATGGTTGCGGTACTGCACACTTGACCATAGAAGATGAGAAACGGAAACACCTCATCAACACAGGGCAGTACTCGGACGCTCTGTTATTGCACGACATCGCACTTTCGTGCGGAGCTCAGATGGACCATGATCTCCAATGCGGCACTGTACGCTCTCTTCACAAATCTGGAATGCATCACCTCGCTTTGCAATATATAAAATCGTTACCTGAAAATGACGAATTGATTGATATTAAATATGAATGTCTGTCTTTCCTAGGTAAGTTTTTAATCGACACAAAATTACTATAGCTTAAACTTCGTTAACAATTTTTACGTTATACCTATAAGGAACCCGTTTTTAGATGATAGATAAAATCTTTTTACATACCAACTCAAAAATGTATGTTATTTAGGTCCTCATGTCAGTTAAATAATAATATTATGTTTATCTTTTGTTGAAATGTTGTTTAACAAAAGTGGCTGGTGCAATCGTAGTGGCTAGTTAAGATGATAAAAGTTTTTTGTTAAAAATTTCATTTTGAATACAAGCTCTTTTGATTAATGTACTTTTTGTTGACTTTACTTGCATTGTCATTCAATATACTAATGTATACCAACTGTGCGTTCGAATTGGAGTGATGTCGTTTTTAACAGTTTCAAAATTGGCATTTTTGTTCATGCGTTCGAATTGGAAAATTTCGTAAATTTTGCAACTTTTGCCACAAACGATATTTCCCAAATCGAACGATTAGATACAAAAATGACATTTGCATGCTCATCGCCTGCTTGTCACTTGTCTCAACCTACCTTTTTCCTTCAGATAATATTTAAACAAAGTTAAACTGAATTTTTTTTCTCTTGCCTGTTAGTTTCTTTCAAATTTTAATATAAAAATTATAATTTTCGCTTCCCGTTTGAATTGTTAGCCAAAACTTATCTGTCAGATTTAAAGATGTCAAAATATGATCACAAACAAGAATCTTATATATTATATGGATACTGCGACTTGAACTGTCAACTGAGGATGAAAAATTTTACCTCTAAAACTTAAAAAAAGACAAATACTATGCATCTTTATCTCACTCTATCTTCAATCCAGTTGCTATATCACGACTTAAATTTCCCATAAGGGTAATAAATAAGAGAACATCTTTTAGAAATATTTTATTTTCCTTGTTTTACTACATTACGATTTAAGTAAATAAACTGATTAGTGTAAACGAATGGTTAGTTTAAATTAAACAACTTTTTTTATCATATAATAAGTCTATCAAAACAATTAAAACTCCTTAAACTGATTCCAAAATGTAATGTCAATACTTTGGCAATACTGGTTCGGAAAATGGCAGATCTTTCAAATATTTTTATTACACTTCGATTTATTGTTGGAGATTTTCTGAATATCGATTGTGAAATTGTGTCTTCTGAAGTATGTATTGCGTGGTCAGACATTGCAAAAGTGTTTGGAATCCAAATACAACTATTAAATGGCATGGGTGAGTGTGCTACTACGATATTAAACATAATACAAACAAGTTGAAAAAATTTCGCATTCTAGGGAGAATTTGGGCTCGAATCATAGTTCCAATCATATTTTATAACTATGCAAACATTCTCATAACCTGTCCTCTTGGCTCATTACTGATTTATTAAGATAGAGTAACTTTCTTAAACATTTTATTTTTAACTCTTAATATGTAAACAAAAGGACTGAAGTGACCATATTATTTTGATTTTCGTCTTTTTTGATGTGGTCTTTTTATGGTTCCGAACCAAAAAGTTAAAAAGAAACCCTTATAGTGCCCTCCGGGCTAAGCTTTACATTAAGTGACGACGAGTATAGGCGCAATTTTTTTTCTGGTGATGTAACTTACTATTATAAACTTACTTACCAAACGATTTCGTTAGGAAAAGAAAAAAAAATATTTTTTTGATATTTTCGTTTCTTGTCCAAGCTTTAAACTATGTTTTACTCATTCCTTCTTTGACGCTGAATCGAATATAATACGTATAAAATGGTCAGGCGCGCCGCGGCGCGAGTGTAGTGTGTACCTACTGTTGTTGTCTGTCTCACCCCTAGAGTGTTTTTATGAAGTAGGAGGTGCGGAGGAAGAGCAGTCTCCGCCAGCTGTAACAAACCGCAGACACTGTGCACGGGTACAGGTATGGTCAGCGGTTTGTTACGCAATGGCGAAGAAACTGCTTTTCCCGCAGCGCCCCGGAGCCGTTGATATCCGAAAGTCGCTAAAATATGCCAATACCATTAGGAATTGTCACTTAATGTAAAGCTTTACCCCACTCTGTCCGTCTGTCTATCTGCCTGTCCGTCTATCACCGCGGGATATTAGTTAAGCTTAGTAATGAGGTCCGGTTTTTATAACAGTTATGGCCCAAACCAAGAAATATACATCTATCTAAGGGAGGTTGGAATCCTTGTAAGCGAGTCAGACTCAGACACGCACTTGTCCAATTCAATTTTGGGTGTGTATGTACCTAATTAAGTAATATTTATTTAATTTATTTTCAGATTTCCCAAAGATCCAAAAAGAAGGCGACTATGGCTAAATAATATACGCCTTAAACAAAAATTTTACGAGACTGCAAAGATATGCAGCCTGCATTTTAAAGAAGAACATTATAATAATATAATAGGATAATGTATTATCATGTGTACCTAATTGGACTCTCTTCTTATTGGAAATTATTTCTCTAAATTAATTTTCAGAATCAGATAAGATATTAATCTGACACCCGCCGGAAGGCACTTTCTTCATACATTTTGTTCTAGACCCCGCATACTATCCGAAAATTCTGACGTGTCTGACGTTCAAAAAAGTATGAGCAAGCGGGCGTCCGAAATTTTCTGACAGAAAATTTCTTATAGTATGCGGCCGGTCTAAGAGTCAGTCAGTCGCCCTACGTACTCGACACGCATAATGTACCTAATTGTTTTCCATGTAATATCAAATGTGAAATTGCGAAATATATTAATATAGTGTTCAAACTGGAGTTTAAGTTCTCTTATACATGTGAATATCAAACGAGTCAAGAAAGCCATCCAATGACTCGTCCCGTGACCCGCTTGAAGTCTTAATGCTAATAGAACTAGTGAAGCTCATTGCAGTTTTAGTAGTAGCTTACTCCAATCCCCATTCGTTCCCGAGGGATTTATGGTTTTTCCGGGATAAAATTATCCCATGTGTTAATAAAGGACATATTGTGTGCAAAATTACATCCAAATCCGTTCAGCCGTTGCAGCATGGGCGTGATTGTGGTGGGACAAACATCCAAACTTTCGTGCGTCATGGTCCGCAAACTGCAAATGAGCTGAATACACCTGGGCTAGGCTGTATACGTATATAATTTAATGAAACTACAGACATTTATTGAGCTGCCCTGCCAGAACGGATTGGTCCTAGTGGGACCAACTCAAATAGGCAAGTATTCCTAGTAGGTATTCTATAAAAATACCTAACACAAGGAAAAATGAGACATTCTTCACACACAGCTATCTGACTGATCCCAAACTAAGCAGAGCTTGTGCTATGGAGACCAGATATGAGATAACTGATATACAACATAATACTATATACATGTTGCACACAAATGCATGTCCTGGGTCGAATATAATTATCGCATATATATTTATCGCCCCAGATCGTGGATAATCGAATCCACGACCTGCGGCGTAATAATTGGAATTTTAACCAACCACACCAACTGGATTGGCCCGTCAATATAATATGTATATGTCCCAAGTTTGTCCCGAATTAGCTAACAGTGTTGTCACTGTAAAGAGAGAGAAAGAAATACATACGTGACGTCATTGAAGGTGAAATTTTTCATCCTCAATTGACAGTTCGAAATGCAGTATCCATCTAATATATAAGATTCTTGATCACAAACGACCCTGCCTCCGAGGTGGGTCAAAATTTGCAGTTCACGATGTCGTTTTTAACTGTTTCCAAGCAAAACGAACGGTGAATGAAAACAGTTCAAAACGACAATTTCGCTCACAACTTTCCAAATCGAACGCCAGATGTGATCGTTTTTGGCATTTTTGACTGTTATTTTTGCTACCGTAGCCCAATTCGAACGCACCTCAAATTATTAAAGTTAAAAAATAAATACAAGATGAATCTTTTATTTTACGTAATTTATTTGACAAGCATTGTTATGTCATAGAGCAATCAAGGTGTAGAAAAACTGTTACTGGCAGTCTACTTAACATCCACTCCTCTTTTAGGAACTCAAGCCCAATGCCTTAGTCAGTTTTTCTAGCATTTTCTCTAGCCACACTATCTCGCGTGTAGTTTCTGAAGCAGCCACCAGTTCCGCTTCTGTTGATGACAAAGCGATCGTTTTTTGTTTTTGACTTTGCCAGCTGATTGGGCCATAATACAGACATAATGTTCCGGATGTTGAATGAGATGCTGCGAAATCTGCATCGCTGTAGCAAATCAATTTGTTTAGCCTATTATCATTATTAAATACTAGTCTTTTGTTCATAGTACCTTTTAAGTATCGTAGTATTCTTTTTACTGCTATAATGTCTGCTTTAGATGGGTTTTCTAAATTTCTCGAGGCGGAGCTGACTGCAAAATTAATGTCCGGTCTTGTAGCAACCATTAAATAGGCTAAAGAACCTACGACTTGTCTATATGGAAAGTTTTCATCTCCATTAGATGAGTCTTCTTTCTGAGGATTCTCTTTCATGATTGGAGTATGTACAGGTTTACATTCAGCCATATTGTACTTTTCTAGTAGTTTCTTAGTATAAGCTTTTTGACTCAGTGTTATATTGCCACTATTAGATCTTTCGATCTCTAAACCAAGAAAATAAGAAGCAGGCTTTGTGACAATTTTAAAACGATTTTGGAGTTCGTCAATGAACCTTTTTCCTTCAGTCTCAGTGCTTGATGCAACCAAACCATCATCAACATAAAGTGCGATAAGAACTTTAGATTTTTCGGTCTCTCTGATGTACAAGCATGGATCAGAAGTACTTTGAGTGAAGTTTGAACTTATAAGGAATTCATGTATACTGGTGTTCCAGCACCTCGGGGCCTGTTTCAAACCATACAAGCTCCTTTTTAAACGACAAACTCTATTTGTTCCATCGCTATAACCGTCTGGCTGTTTCATATATATTTGTTCTTCAATATGACCATTTAAGAAGGCTGTCGTCACATCAAACTGACAGAGGGATAATTTCTCCTTTACTGCTACTGCTAATAGGGCACGGACGGTGGTCAGACGCACTACAGGACTAAAAGTTTTATCATAGTCTATGCCTGGTTTCTGCGAAAATCCTTTTACTACCAGTCTTGCTTTATATTTATCGACGCTACCATCTGGATTGGTCTTCACTTTAAATACCCATTTGCACGGTAATGCTTTTCTGTTCCTTGGGAGAGGAACAAGTTCCCATGTTTCGTTTTCATTTAGGGAATTGATCTCACATAGCATTGCTCCTAACCATTCCTTTTTATCATTTCTTTCTAGTACTTCACGATAGGTTACAGGTTCTTTGTAATCCTTAAATGCTTCTGCTGCAACGTTAACAAAATCGTCAAGCCTTACTGGCTTTTTAAGACAGTTACGATCACGAAGTACTCGTCTTTCAAAAAGAGTTTCATTCCTAACTTCTTCTGTGTTTTCTTCTTCAATAGGTTCTCTAATATTTGTATCTGAGATAGATATTTGTTCATTATCACCTTGTATTGACTTATAATCACTTTTATCATCTTCTTCAAAGAAACTTATTTCTGCATAGCAGTTTTCATCATCATTTTTCATTGAAGATTCTACAATCTCTATGTTTGGTTCTATATTCTCCGTATAGTAGAGTTTATCAGTGAATTTGACATCTTTAGCAATTATAATTTTTTGTTTTGTAGGTACCCAAATTCTGTACGCTTTAGACGTTTCAGAGTAGCCAACAAACATCCCAGGTATTGCTTTTGATTGAAATTTATGTTGCTTCCCATCTTTCAGAAGTATAAATACTTTTGTTCCAAATTGACGTAAGTGGAAGACGCAGGGTTTTCTTTGAACCCATTTCTCAAAAGGTGTAGTGATAGTACCAACATGTGCAGAAATTGTTTTATTGACACTTCGATTGGAAAGGTAGTTTGCAGTTTGGATAGCTTCTCCCCATAGATTCTGAGGTGCTTTCGATTCTATCATCATGGTTCTAGCCTTTTCAACCAGCGTTCGATTTTTACGTTCTGCGATACCATTCTGATGTGGTGTATATGGCACTGTTAAGCGTCTTGTAATACCTTTATCTTTCAGAAAATTATCAAAGTTTTGATTACAATACTCTAGACCATTGTCTGACTGGAGACTAATAATTGTTTTACCAGTGTAATTTTCCATTTCTGCCTTATACATTTTGAATTTCTCCAGTACATCACTTTTGTTTTTTATGCAATACACGCGGCTATATCTGGTGAAGTCGTCAATAAAAGTTACAAAAAATTTATTGCCATAATGAGTTTGTATATTCATTGGACCACAGACGTCGCTGTGTACTATCTCTAATTGTTTTGTAGTACGTGGTGTAGTACTGGATCTACTAGGCAGTCTTGTAATCTTTGCTTGAATGCAAGCTTCACAATCTCCAAGATTATCATTTGGTTTGAAGTCTAAACCAACAAGAGCTTCATTTTTTAAAGCTAGCTTCATATCAGCTTCGTTCATGTGGCCTAAACATTTATGCCATTTTTGAATTTTTGTTTCTTCTACCAAGTTACATTTATCTTTGCTCTGTCTATACGATGCAGAATTTATATAGTATAAACCATCATTTTCTTTTGGTGCATCGAGTATAATGCCTTCGGTAGGATGTCTTATTGTAGCCTTTTTGTTAGTAAACAGCACAGTACATCCCGATTCTGTAGCTTTTCCAACTGATAATAAGTTAGAACACAGTGTAGGCACATAAAGAGTGTCTTTCAAAGTAATTTCTCCAGACTTTCCTGTATCTTTGGCATTTACCGTAAGAATAATTTGGCCTTTACCTTTTATTTCTGCCGTTGCTTCTTTTGAGGCTAATTTTAGCGACTGGCAATTTGATTCACAGAATTTGTTGAAATATTCTTTGTTATGTGACATGTGCGATGTACAGCCGCTATCTATAATCCATTTTTTCTCTTCATTTATAGAATCCTTGCTTTTGGAATACATGCATACAGCATACGAACTTCTAGGTACATGCTCGTTAGTTTCTTTCTTCTTTCTGTACTCTAGTTTTCTGCATTCTTTTATGACATGACCTTTCTTTTTACAAAATTTGCATGTTTTTACATAATAAGACTCTTCTTTTTGCTCGTCTTTAATATTTGAACTATTACTAACTTGTCTCGCCTCTGACTCCTCCATAATTTTTATTTTTAGTTCATCTGGCTTTGGTAATGTGTCTCTAGACTCAATTGCTACGCGAAAGTTATCATACTCACACGGAAGGCTGTAGAGCATCATGACAGATAGTAGATCATCGTGGATATGGATGTCCATGTCTTGTAATTTGTCCACTACGTCCATAAATTTATTTAGGTGATCTCTAACATTACCATCTTGCATTTTCGAGAGTATTAACTGCTTAAGAAGGGAGGCCTTTTTTGCAGGTCCCTTACTTGCGTAAATTGTATCAAGTTTTGTCCAAATGTCGTAAGCAGTTTTGCAATTTTTAATTTGCTTAAGTTCGGAAGGCGAGATTAATAGTACTAACTCTGATTGAGCCATAAGGTCATTTTCGATCGTCTGCTCGTCTGCTTTTTCAACATCCAGTTGCTTTTGAACACAAGTCCATAATTTTCTTTTGATTAGTACGGCTTTTGCTTGAATTCGCCAAGTTTCAAAATTTTCTTTATTTAGGGTCTCAATTTTATTATTTGAGCCCGACGCCATCGTTATTTTTGTATTTATTACGTTATTTTACGCTCTGCTACCATATTAAAGTTAAAAAATAAATACAAGATGAATCTTTTATTTTACGTAATTTATTTGACAAGCATTGTTATGTCATAGAGCAATCAAGGTGTAGAAAAACTGTTACTGGCAGTCTACTTAACACAAATATCAAGTCAATCTGACCACTGAATCGGAATCAGAATCGGAAGTGGGTGAAATTCGACTTGCAAGATTCCACCAGAACATAGTTACATACATTGCTAGTTAAATAAAAGCTTCTTAAAACATATCCTTCCGGGTCAGTCGGATAAAAATATATTTGTAAAATTTTCAGGTGATTGGAGTGATTATGTGGATACAAAAAAATTTGAAGAGAAATCAAAAGAACCAAATTGCAATCCCAATTCAATCATTAAAGCATTCCGTTACGCTTGCCTTAAAGATTGTTTGAATGTCAAAACTGAACCTGATTTTGAGAATAAATTAGAATTGCCTTTAAATAGAGCAAAGCTGGCCGTGTCGAGGTTATGCCAAAACCTCAATATGGAGAACTGTCAAAGTGTGTATAACGTTTTGGAAAAATTACACTTATTCAAAGACATTGAAGATTACTTTTCTGTTAGAACTAATAAACTTTCTAC
The DNA here is from genome assembly GCA_951394255.1 of Polyploca ridens. Classification (NCBI taxonomy): domain Eukaryota; kingdom Metazoa; phylum Arthropoda; class Insecta; order Lepidoptera; family Drepanidae; genus Polyploca; species Polyploca ridens. The sequence goes on along the minus strand of OX596246.1, from coordinate 10,503,286 downwards.
ACATGAACTTCTGAACCAATGGGAAGTAGAGAAACTGCCATCATTTAACGACTTCAAACATCTTGAAGCTTTGATATCGCAGCGCGTGTTAATACTTGAACATGCGGCAAAAACCTCCGGTGGCTTATTGTCAGAAATAGTAACGTTGCAAATACGATATGCCGGTAAGAAAAACAATACACGTTATACATTTATTTGTTTAAGTGCAGCGCAGATGACAGACTTTTTGTTCGAAGTTGCGGCACACAAAAAAGTCCGTTACGGATTTTTTCGTACATTATATCTTCGATCTTTCTGTCGGCGGAACTCGAGCTAGGGACGTACATGCTCTGGAAATGCAGAGAATGCGATGTATTGTACTTTTTATACAGAAAAAGAAGAAGAAATAGAGATTTGGAACAACCTATTCTTTCGCAGACTTGTTGCTCGTCGCGTGCGTTACTGCTTAGAATTGTATAGATAGGTTCTATTTTCACATACTAAATAGTGCGGCACGGATAGTCTGTCGTCTGCGCTGGACCTTTAGGCTGCTTTTCCACCAGAGATGTGCCATGCTACGTTGCTATGGATGCGTTTGATATCCACCAATTATATTCATTGGTGCACATAGCTTAGCACTAGTGGAAACGGATTCAACTAAGATATGTTTTTTTTTGTTTTTATATGGAAGGATGCGTGCTATGGATGCGTGGTTTGGATGGTCGCGAGTGGTGTAGCTATGTGCAGAGCAGAGTACCTACAGTAGGCCCGCGTTTGTCGCTGAAAGTAGACATAGTATAGAAAGTAGAAGTGGTAGCCTCTCCCCAAACCGTGCCGCCCTCGCCGCTTCCCTACTATCTATACATCGCATAGCTCGAGCTGCGCATATTCCTCGCGCTACTTTTCGGCGGCGCATTTTCATAGCACATCTTACTCGCACCGCTACATAGCTTACTATCAGTGGAAACGGTCACATAGTTTCACAGCTTAGCTATTGGGCATTTTCGCGAAAAAGTGTACCAATAATGAAAATAAGCGTTCAATTTCAAATTGTGAAATTTATTGGATTTTTTAGCTGTTTTTGCTTCTAAATATATTAAACTTTAAGGAAAATACAATAGATTCAGTTATTATTTTAATTTAATAGTATTTTAATTAAGTTTTGTGAGACTTAAACTAAATTTTCTGTCAGTTACATTACACAAACGTTACAGAGTTTTTTTATGTTTACTAAGTAAATAAAACAATTTATGTCTCAAAATCGCATTTATTTAGTATAATCTGCATAAATATAAAAAATACACAGAAAAAATATAATGTTTTGTAACAAACTATTCAAAATAGTGCGTATTTTATCGCATTTTGTTACGTTAGGAGCTAATCAGACTGTTAATTTTCCGCGTAACTTTTATAGTTTTGTCTAACTGATATAAATTTAGTATTACAAAAAATGTTATCAATATTTATAGTTAAAATATGTACTATAAAACAACATTAACATGCAATAATTTCTTAAAATGATGATGATGATGATGATGATTAGCACTACCCTCAGCCAGTACAACGACCGACCCATGTCCTATACAACCATTCAAGCATCAACCACCATACAACTAACTTAGTTTATAATGTCTGGTACCTGAATAGTTATATCGGAGTAACCATGGATAAACCAAGGGGTGCGTGGTATATGGGAGTGACACGCTCTGGGATGGGAGAGGACGGCCACTCAACAATATTCATAAAGAAAATCTGGGACAATTGAAGGCATGACAGATTTGTAACTTAACTGACTTCGTAAAGTTGAGAGCACACTCAGTCTAAAATTACATTTATAGGCGGGAACATTTTAGGTACATATTTCGAAAACGTTACCCACAATTTTTTTTTGTAATTATCATTACATGAATGATAATTACAAAAAATTAAAGTTTAACCTTTTTTTGTGTTGTTTTATGTTTTTAAGGTACATTTTTTTCTGCTTTAGTTTATCATCTTCACTCATTTTTTTTTCTTTTTAGATTTAGCTCTCTCCAAGTTCTTTTTCTGGTGCTCTTCATACTTCTCTGGATTATAATTCAAGCCTTCCCTGTAGTTTTTCATTCGTTCCGCAGCAGTTTGCGGCATTCTACAAAAAAAATATAATTTTAGTTTATTATTTAACATTTAATAGATTAATAAGAATAATTATTTTAAATATCTAGAAAAAAATAGGTACCTTCGGTACCTTTTTCCAAAATTATAAAAAGCTTTGTGTGCCACTAACTTTTATCTGTCAGTTACGTTACATTCGTTGTCAGCCGTATAAGTTACACTGCTAATTGTAGCGTAACTGACGTAACAACATAACACTACCCAATTCTAAAAATAATTTCTGATTTTTAATTTAACATTTAGCACTCAAATTTATACATACCTGTATTCTGTCAAAACTCTACTAAATGCATGAAGAAAGGCGTCACCGAAGCACTTATAACTTTTGTATTAGAGCGTAAAAAACCCTGACTTAAAATTTGGCTAAAAACCGTAAGCAAAGTCCGTCACGAAAGTTTTAATCGATTACACTAATATCCGACAGCAAAATTACTTCTCATTTGCTTGTTTATGGTCAAAATGGTGCCCATTTTATGAATATGTAAAAATGTATGCGGTAAAATGTTTGAGTTTCTCGTAATTAGCGTAACTTACCCTGACCTGTCAGACGCATTCATATTTAGTATAAATTTCAAATTAATTTTAAAATTAGTAATTACGGTTTTTATTGATATATTTTGTATTATTTAGAAAGATAAGAAGTCATTTCATCTTACAAAAATCTAAACAATCTTAGGTCTTATGAGAAAAAATTTAAAAATAGCCTCTTAAACGAGTTGAAAGTTTTTGGGACAGTATGAAAACGAAAATATCTCAGTTTTGAAACTTGATTTAAAGCTATAAATATTTATTATATCTCTATAATTATTATTAGAAATACGTGGCACATTATTAAGGTTTACGTTTGTATCCTTAGTTGTAATCATAGGTTTACAGACAGGGTTAAAAAAAATAAAAATGATCTGGGACATTACAATTTCACCAAGGTACACTTTTTCCCGAAAATGCCCTATTACATCCTCGCAGCGTAGCTGCATAGCACATCTCTGGTGGAAAAGCAGCCTTATATAGCAAATCACGCATTATAGTCTGCATGGAAGACTAGTGCGCTTTTAAGTGCCCAACCTTATTAAACCAATACAATACGTGTACGAGTATCAATAGATTAACTCAAGTAATGTCTCTATCCAGAGTTAGGACTTTCCAACAAAAGGGTGCAAATGGCGCAGCGGCTTCTAGCTACAGTCAAGAAACTGCAATCATCACATGATGTGGCATTAGTGGAGAGTCAAATATCATGGGCTAAAGGGCACAAAGAAATAGCTCTTTCTCTACTTCGAAATATTGTATACAACCGTTCTGTGGACGTTAAGCTGAATGCTATATCGTTGAGGTCAGTGGTGATATCTTCGTCTTATCAAGGTCTTTTAAAAGCTGTGCTAGTTTTGGTATCTACCTCAAGCCATGGATAGGCTGATTATGACAAGGAAGATGGCCAATCATCATGTTTATGTTTATAATGCTTCGTGCGCTGCGATCGCTCACTTCCCTACAATGTTGCGAGAGCGTTAGCTGCCACATGCGTCATAGTTTATTTTGTACTTAGTCACTTATCTCATCATGTGTTAATAATTAACTTCACATTGCATTTTCATTTAAAATGTCAGAAAAAATAGTAGGTAGTTTTAAAGTCTTTATACTACATACCCTTAGTTTATGAAGCCGGGCTATGCACCTACTCCTCTCAATCAGAAAACGCTGTCTAATTTATAACGTTGTATTTTAGGCAGTATGCATTATGGATGGCGGAAACGAAGCGCGAGAACGCTCGTGATATAATTGACAAGTATTTACAAGAAAGTCTCAAAGTGCTTAACCAAAGTGACCATGTTGAGACAAGTTTGAAAGTCTATCATGATATAGCGAAATTCGCAGATGCCGAGTATAAACAAGTAAATATAATTAACATTATTATTTTACACATTTTTTTTCGGTTTTTTTTTGCCCACGGAACCCTAATCTATCATAATTTTTTTGGAAATCCCCATTTAGAGTACCAAAAGTGATTGTACCTTGTAGTTTCAATATTTATTTATAATCAGTTTTACTTGAAAAGAAAAACTAATTATAAATTTTTAAAAAAACTCGGACGGAACGCAGCGTTCTGCGGTCCACCTTTTGGGAACCGCTGGAGTAGATTATTAAAAGTGTAAATTTATTTCATGTAATTTTTTTTTTGTCGGTTTAAATATTAGAACAGCAAGTAAATATGTCATACGGACACACTTGCCATATAAAACAAACAACATTGTCGTTATTATTATATCTCATGTTTTTCAACAGGTGGTGGCTTATATGAACTCATCAATATTCGAATCTAAAGTGAAATGTATGGAAAGTATGAAGGGTACTGCCTCTTCGCTGAAGTCCACTCAGACGCTAACCCAGTAAGTAATGAGTTTTAGTACAAGTATTCGCCCCGCTGCTAGAGAGTGGGAATGAGAGGCAAGACATGAATCATCAGCCTATAATGTTCCACTGCTGAGCACAGGCCTCTTTTCACAAATGAGATCGAAAGGGAATGGGCAATATTTCACCACGCATGCCCACTACGGATTGATGGAGGTAGGCTAGTGGTCAACCTACTGTTGGAATTTTCAAGCCGCCTAGGAGGCCTCGCAACTAGCTCCCAATGAAGTGATAACCGGGACCAACGGTTTTACGCGCTTTCCGAAAAACGTAACGCTCGATTTAAAATACCATAAGGCGGTCACCCATCCAGGTACCGGCCACACCGGTGGTAGCTTAACCCGATCGATTAAGAACGGTGAATCATGCTACACCACGAGCTGAGCACAAAACTGGTGGACATGTGCAAAAATCATGAAGAACGGTTTGATTCCCTAACATTGAAAAAGATATGTAATTGTCATGTTACTAATCCATTACCATGTGTTGATCTCTCTTCTCCGGGCGCTCCGAGTGATCCGGGCGCTCCGAGTGCTCCGGGCGTTCCGGGTGCTCCGGGCACTCCGTGTGCTCCTGGCGCTCCGAGTGCTCTGGACACTCCGAGTGCTCCGGGCGCTCCGAGTGTTCCGGGTGCTCCGGGAGTTCCGAGTGCTCCGGGCGTTCCGAGTGCTCCGGGCGCTCCGTGTGCTCTGAGTGCTCTGGACGCTCCGAGTGCTCCGGGTGCTCCGAGTGCTACGGGCGCTCCGGGCGTTCCGAGTGCTCCGGGCGTTCCGAGTGCTCCGGGCGCTCCGTGTGCTCTTGACGCTCCGAGTGCTCCGGGTGCTCCGAGTGCTCCGGGTGCTCCGGGCGTTCCGAGTGCTCCGGGCGTTCCGAGTGCTCCGGGCGCTCCGTGTGCTCCTGGCGCTCCGAGTGCTCTGGACGCTCCGAGTGCTCCGGGCGCTCCGAGTGTTCCGGGTGCTCCGGGCGTTCCGAGTGCTCCGGGCGTTCCGAGTGCTCCGGGCGCTCCGTGTGCTCTGAGTGCTCTGGACGCTCCGAGTGCTCCGGGTGCTCCGAGTGCTCCGGGCGCTCCGGGTGCTCCGGGCGTTCCGAGTGCTCCGGGCGTTCCGAGTGCTCCGGGCGCTCCGTGTGCTTCGAGTGCTCTGGACGCTCCGAGTGCTCCGGGCGCTCCGAGTGCTCCGAGTGTTCCGGGTGCTCCGGGTGCTCCGGGCGCTCCGAGTGCTCCGGGCGCTCCGGGTGCTCCAAGCACTGAACCACATGTCAGTGTCAATATTTCTGTGGGGAGCTCTGAGGCATCAATCATGAAAACTGTTGTGTTTTCTGACCACATTGGGGTCAATTTTGGACCAATTTTAAATAATCGTGTGGATCAGCCAGTTATTAATTATTGTATGCCGGGAGCTTCCTATACTGATATAATGAATAAAATTGTAAGTACTAAGTTTGACAAACAAACCACTGTTGTGATACTTATAGGAAATGGTTTGAACGTGAAATTCAAAGAATTAATTAATAGTTTTGAAACATTCCTCAAACTAAAGGTGATGAATGTTTTTCTATGTGCTTTGCCATACTCCGTCAACTATACGGATAAACAAAATAGGTATATATTGTTTTTGAACAATTTTATATATAGTTTGACATGTCGTCATAGTGACGTTTTTTCTTACTTCGACACTAATAAATTTGTTAGTGGACTAAAATTTACTGGGGACTCATTGTTTATGCCCAAAAAATGTAAAAACTTGATTGCTACACTGATAGCTTACAATATTAACACGGTTATAGCTAATATAACTAAATGTAGCCTTAGTGACAAAACGGTATTGTCTAGTAGTACTAATAATACTGTGATTAGTTGTTTAAACTTGTAACTCCGACAACAGAGAAGCATACTCATGGCATTACTTTACTACATCAGAATATTAATCGCTTCTCTGGCAAAATACTTGACGTTGAATTATTATGTGATGAAATCAGAATCGATATATTATGTTTTACAGAAACGTGGCTAAAACCAGACAGAATGCTTTTTAATGTAAATAACTTCACTGTTGCCAGTGCGTACAACAGAGTGACTGCTCAGGGTGGCGGCACCCTCATTTTGCTAAATAGTAATATTAAATATAAGAATCGTACTGATATTACTTGTCATTCTGTGGAACGCGTATGCGAGGTGGCATGTGCAGAGATTGAAAGCTCCATTATTTTATGTGTGTATAGACCTCCTGCGTCAAATTTTACTTTGTTTTGTTCCATAATGGAACAAATACTTAGTAAATTATCAAAGTGTAATAAGTCAGTAATTATTTGTGGTGATTTTAATATTGACATCCTAATACCCTCATTAGATAGAAATAACTTTATTACGTTATTTAAATCATTTAATATGTCTCATCTATTTAATGAGCCCACGAGAGTGACGGCTACTACTTCCTCTTGTATTGATAACATAATAACCAACAGTAACGTTTTAGAGAAGTCAATAATAAGTGGCGTCCGTTCGGATCATTTGGCCCAATTAGTAAAGTTTCCGTATAAAAAACTTAGTTCATCCGTAACGAAAACATTTAGGTCAGTTAATAAAACGAGATTAAATAATTTCAGCGTCAATATAGATTATAAAATTAGTAACACTACATATAATTCTGATGATCCAAATGTAAACTATGGAAAAATATTTAAAGATATTTGCAACGAATTTAATGTATCTTGTCCAATCAAAACTAAGAAGGTAAATAATAATAAACTTCAATTCTGTAACTGGGCAACTAAAGGAATCAGGAAGAGTAGGGATAACATGTATGATCTTTACCATCAGAGATCTTACAATAGTAATGAAAACTTTCATATATATGTTAGAAACTACTCCAAGATATTTAAACAGGTTTGTATTCGAGCAAAGGCCATCTACATAGGCAATAGGGTAAATAGTTCTAATAATAAAATTAAAACAGTGTGGCAGATTATTAATACAGAGACTGGTAAAAATAAAATCAAAGATAATACTTTTTCTCTTAAAATTAATGATAAATTAATCTCAGGTAAATTAGAAGTAGCATCTGCTTTTGAAACTTTTTTCTCAAATATACCTATGGAGGCTACTAAAAATCTTGCTTCGTCTTCCACGTTAGCAGAATCGATTTTACAGAATAATTTTCAACAAAACATTCCAGACTTCGCATTCACCCAGGTTAATGACTATGACATTATCACGGCTTTTAAGTCACTAAATATGAAAAATACAGAAGACTTATGGGGTTTGTCAGTTAAGGTTATACAGTCAATTATTTTCAATATTGCCCCTATTTTAGCCCTCATTTTTAACCAATGTCTCGAACAGGGCAACTTTCCTGACTTAATGAAATACAGCAAAATTGTTCCAATCTTTAAATCGGGATGTAAAAACAATCCCTCAGATTACAGACCTGTTTCAGTACTTCCTGCATTAAGTAAGATTTTTGAAAAGATTGTGCTAAACCAAATGTTAAGGCATTTTAATAACCACAAGATACTCCATGATGATCAGTTCGGTTTTACAAGAGGTAAGTCCACTACGGATGCGGGAGCTAAACTTATTAAGCATATTTTTCAGGCCTGGGAATGCTCACACGATGCTATTGGTATCTTTTGTGATCTCTCCAAGGCATTTGATTGCGTAGATCACCAAACGCTAGCTCTTAAACTTAAGTTATATGGAATTCGTGGAGTGGCCCTCGATCTTGTGGTTTCCTATCTTTCAGGGCGCCAACAAAAAGTAGGAATCAATGGTAGTGTGTCATCGGGCTCCTTAGTCAAATTAGGCGTACCTCAAGGCTCGATTTTAGGCCCATTTCTGTTTCTAGTTTATATAAATGACCTACCTTACATGGTGAAAGAACTATCAGATGTCGTTTTGTTTGCAGATGATACGTCTCTGATATTTAAAGTAGATAGAAAAGACAAAGACCTTTTAAAAGTTAACCACGCTCTGGAAACTGTGTCTCAATGGTTTGCTACCAACAATCTAATGCTAAATTCTAAAAAAACTAAATGTATAAGATTTTCATTACCAAATGTACCAAAAGTTGATACCAATGTTATTGTGGACGGTACTAAACTTAATGTAGTAGATAAGACTGTTTTTCTTGGTCTGACCATAGACTGTAGATTGCAGTGGGGTGCTCACCTGGAAGCCTTAGGTGGTAAACTGAGCTCCGCTGCTTTTGCAGTCAGCAAAATAAGGCAACTGACGGACATTAATACAGCCAGATTAATTTATTTTGCATATTTTCATAGCCTTATGTCTTACGGTATTTTGCTGTGGGGCTCTGCCGCAGACTTGGAATCAATTTTTGTATTGCAAAAAAGAGCAATTCGCGCCATCTACTGTTTGGGTTCTCGCGAATCTCTGCGAAAGGTATTTCCGGAAATTAATATATTAACTTTGCCCTCTCAGTACATTTTTGAAAATATTATGTATGTTCGTAAAAACATTAATTTGTTTCCAGTCAATAGTGATTATCACGATAGAAACACTAGAAACAAAGACAAAATAACTGTGCCTAGATTTAGATTAGCTAAAGTAAATAAGTCCTTTCTTGGGAATTGTATCCAATTTTACAATAAAATTCCTCATAGCGTGACCAGTATGTCCTTTTTTAAATTTAAGGAACATATCAAAAAGCGGTTATTGAGTAGGGCGTATTATAAAGTGTCTCATTATATTGACGACAAGGATGTATGGAAGTAGCTTCTCTCTGCACTTGCTTCACTTAGCAGCTAGTTCAAGGTCCATTTTAATTCAGAGTATGCTATTATTATTATATGTTATCTTTTTTTTTTGTTTAATTTACAGATTATTACTTATAGTAATTAATTCAATTTAATGTTTTTCATTTATTTCTAAATTCATCGATATATTATGTCTGTCTAATAAATTGTTATATTTTCTATATACCTAAATGATATTTAGTATAAACTTGTCAATAGTCATAGTGATAACAAATTGCGTGTTCAGTAGTTTCCTTTTAGTTTTTTTTTTTTTATTTCTAAGGCAGACTTAAATAAGTCATGCTCACTTTAAGGCCTTTGCTTGCGGCGGCGTCGTGTGACGGGTCGCTCACTTCCCTCCAATATGGCGAGGAGGGCGATGGCTGCCACACGCGTCATACTTGTGAACAGGTGCTGCTTGTGGGGGTTGGTCTGCTTAAGTTTGCCATTTATTTATTTACTTATTAAATATAGATTCAGTCTACTTTGTAGTTTTGCCGCCGCGCCGGGGCACGCAATTGTTGTCAGTGCGATTAGAATGTAAATATTATGTAATGAATCTAAGCTTGTTTTGAAAAGAGTAATTGCTGAGTTTATTGCCGGCTCTTCTCAGCAAATGCAACCTTCCGAACCGGTATTAGAGTATTAGAGTCAGACTTTTCATAAGTGCCTGCGAAGGTCTATTTGAATAAATGATTTTGAATTGAATTGAATTGAATTGAGCGCTTCCAAAAGGCATGAATGTGGCCTGTAAAACCGGGATAATTAAAATTTGTAGCCAGTCAGGCGCATACTACAAAGCCTACTACCATACGTATTATGGTTTGTTTCCTCACGATGGTTTCCTTCAGCGATAACTCCAGCTCATTGAAGGATTCGAACCGCGACCTTATCCCTGTTTTGCGAGTATCTGATTATTCCTTGGAAACTCCAAAATCGAGTAGAAACATGTAAATGTGTGCGAAAGTGCGAAATTTTAGGAAGATAGTTCAATGTAATGTTTGGGTAGCTTTATAATTTACATACATTATTATACATATACTCGTATTATAGTATTTTTTATAAATATTGTTATCAGTGACGAGAGAAAGGCGTTGTACACTAACGATCGCTTTAGAGTTTTGGACGAGGCCGAAATAGAAGGTACTAAAGCAGAAAAGGAAAGATTCTTACATTTGGCTATGAGGTAAGAAATATCTTTCTTTTTCTAACTTTTTTTTTCTAACTAGCAATGTTATAAATGCATATTATGCAAATAATGTTCAGTCTCTTTAGATAATCCCTTTTATTTTATCATTCATCTGTGTCAAAATATGTGGCTTGGCTCTTTCGCGTAAAGTGTAGAGTTTGTGTTAGGGCTTGTAGAGTTATAAGCTTGGCTCTACATGAGATCTAATAACTTTTTGACAGTGCGAGCCATATGGTCTCGTCTTAGCAAAATTTTACAAGAAAATGTTTTTGTTGAGATCCTATTATCCCTATGTGCCTTTGCCCACCACTGAGACAGACACGTGATACTGGTTTGGATCAGTTTTGAACAAAATAAGACCATATGAAACCCATAGAAATAAATAATTCTGATGATACCGAGTAAAAACTTCATGTTCACATTTAATTTGAAATAGCTCTATATATATGATAATGCAGATCTAAATTCAGTACCCGGTATACTGCAATATGACTAACTATAATCACCTTTTTTAGATATTATTTGATGTCGTTAAAACAATGTGAAGAAAACAACTTATCAATATTTAGAGTGATATCGTTATGGCTTGAGAATCCCTGCTTTGAACTGGATGATGGCACTTTTGAAGACATGTTGCATTCGATACCGTCTCGGAAATTCATAACAGTTTTGCCGCAATTAGCCCCGCGGCTTACTATTGAAGAAACACCTTTAGCGGAAAACTTGAAGAGGATCATAAGTAATATATTTTTTGACTATCTTAGACATATACTATTGGCATCATACACCGTTAGTTCTAACTAGCAACATCTGGCAGCTGAAAATAAAACATCGTAAAATTCTATAACCTACACCACGCTTTCAAAAATATTTTTTTTAGAGTCAAGCAGAATTCAACAATGCATGTTTTTCAATTCAATTTATTTGTAAAAAAAAAATGCACTTATTACACAAATACAGGTCTTAAATTAATGTTCGGACTAGCAAATTTTGCCACCAGGGCTAATTTTGATTGTATGGTATTGTATACATTTTAACATTATTTAAATACATGTTTACTTGTAGAACGGTGTGCTAAAGAGCATCCTCATCATACGCTACCAATACTATTCAGTCTAAAGAACTCTGACAAAGACAAACTGATAACGAACGCGAGCGCAGGTGCAGGCGCAGGACAAGCCCGGCCGCGAGCGCAGGAGCCGCGCGTGCTGGCCGCGCAAGCGCTCGTCACAGCGCTAGCTGAAGACGCTCATATAGCGCCCATTATATCGCAGATGGAACTCGTATGTGATGGTTCGTCTCATGTTTATACTACCTTCTTGTCCCGATTTTTCACCCGCTCAGGAATTTAATTACAGTACTTATTACCCAACTGATAAATCGCGTCGTGAATCTTCGTTCGCACAGAAAAGAAAGTGGCCCGAAGATTAACGTAAGAATGCTTAAAACTTACAATCAACCTTAGAACACTACTATAAGGTTCATAATACACTGCAGCTGTTAGTTCCGTCTCACTCGCAAGTCACGCCCCTCCGCACACATGGCGGCAGCTGCCGACCAATAGCATTTCCCACGCTTTGAAAATGTATCTTCTGCGCAGGTAAATCGGTAAGCCATATCAGTTGGGTAACTTGGTTACTACTGTACGTAACATCATGCCTGATTTTGACCACATCGAACAATAATGGCCATCACGCACAGACATAAATCTAAATAGATAAAGCAAAAATCAAGCGTGCCACTTTTTTCTATCTACTATGATGTCACAAGAGCGCTTTAATTAGGCTGGCATGAGAGCTATAACGTGAAAGTGAAGCGATCCTATTTGTCAGCTAAAACACATTCCTCGCTACACATCTCTGGTGGACAAGTAGCCTTATGCGAGGTCCCCGTCCGCGTGAAACAGCGTCAAAAGAAGAGCTTTGGTCTCCCTTTTTGCACGCGAAGTACGTACACTCGCGTCATCTATTTAGATTTATATCTGTGCCATCGCCCATCTGTTTGCAAGTGTTTGCGTCATACTTGCCGAGTTCTATCAATAATATTTTATTTGTCGACCATAGACGAGATTGTGAGTGAAACACTAATAATAATCTTTATATTTTTCTTACAGCTACAATAAGCTTTGCAAATTACAAGCCCAAAGCCAAAGAACCAAAACAAAAAATACCAAGTGCAGAAAATATACATAAATTACGTAATTTACATGCCATTCCTATTCCTACTGCATCTATACCGATTAATAATGATTGCAGATATCCTTACTTGGCAAGTAAGTAACTTTTGTTCCCATAGATATCTTTATAATGTGTGGTGGTATATCTGAAAACTTATTCCATCGGCATAAGATTCAAATATAGAAATATCGAATATACTTCATTCATGATTTATCCGTGACACTATATTTGAAAAATAAATATAGTCACATAAACTATTTCTTTTAAACCTATTTTACTTACAGCTTTACAATCGTTTCAAAATTATTTTGAGCTTGTTGGTGGTATAAACTGTCCAAAAAAGATAACTTGCACTGATTCATATGGAATTAAAAGAATACTCCTGATAAAGGTAATATTATCAAAGTTTTTAACGTTTTCATTTTTAACATATGCCCTTCAGTTAATTGAGTTATTTTTTTATTCCCAGGGTGAAGATGATATGCGACAAGACGCTGTCATGCAACAAGTATTTAATATTGTTAATACGTTTTTGGAAAAAAATCCTGTAACTAGTCGAAATAAGCTCCTTATTCGCACTTATAAGGTAAGGATTTCAAGGTGTATCTAAAATAGAAGCTAAGGTTTATTTAGTCAGGTTGATAATTGTTATTGTATGTTTTTGATGGCAGGTTGTGCCCATGTCCAGACAGTCGGGTGTACTGGAATGGTGCGTGGGGACTATCCCGATGGGCGGGTATTTGGTTGGCGTTGGGAGCAGTGGAGCGCATATGCGTTATAGGCCGCAGGTAATGTCAATATTAATATTTTCTCCATTTTAGGGTTCTGTAGTCAAGAAGGAAACCTTATAGTTTCGCCAAATCCGTCTGTCTGTCTATCCGCGGCTAAGCTCAGAGACGCTTAGTACTAAAAAGCTGTAATTTGGCATGGGTGATTAATATAATCACGTCGACAACGTACAAATAATTTTTTTAAATAAAAAATATACGTAAATGGGGATGGCGGTTTTTTCGTCTGTTCCATGGTGTGGGGTGTCGTTGGATAGTTTGTTCAAAACACTTGCGGGTGTCTGAAAATCATTTTTCAATTCAGGGATCGGTTGCGAAATATTAAGCTTTAGATTGCTTGGATTTATTTATTTAATTGACCAAATATACATAAAGCATGGTTTTGTATTACCACCTGACGAAAGCCTGAAAGGCTTAAATGTCCGGTGAGAGTTCATTATACATATTGACAATTATACTATAGTTTAATTTGCGGGACTTATGCTACAGATACACATAACTAAATTAATGGAGTTATTAGTTGTGTAAAACAAGTAAATAGCCCCCTTCTAAGTCCTTATAATTGAGACCGGCAACTACGGAACGGAGTTATAACAAGCTGAGCTACCGAGCTGGCACTTATTAATACTTTTTGTTGAGACTTCGTAGGCGTGAGTCAGTAGAGGATTATTGTAATTTGTAATCACGCGATTTTTTTCCATGGAAAGCATGTATGAGTTGACTGAACCTACGAAATTTAAATTAATTAAATAACTGATAAAACGGTTTCAATTTTATTTCTAGGACATTTCATGTCGAGCAGCTCGTGAAAAACTAACGGAATGTCATAATGAAAGGAAGAATAACAAAGAAAAGTTGATAGTTTTCACGAGGATCCTAAAGGAATTTAAACCGGTGTTTCATTACTTTTTTACCGAACATTATCTCGACCCTGTGACGTGGTACGAGCGACGACTCGCTTACACTAAGAGGTAAACCTACTACTCTACTGTTTTTGTAAACACTATTTAGCTTATTATTTTGATATTCCGAATTAGGTATTCAGGATTAGTTTTGATTTAAATTGAAGTTTAAATTTGGAGGCATCAAGGGCTGACAATGACTTTCAATTTGGATGAATTTGAAAATTGGAAGACTTCAGTATAATTCAAAATGACATTAGTAATGAGTTAATAATTACTACGTACAAGTATTAGGAATATAATTTTTGTAGTGGTACCTATAAGTTCGTATGCTATGTAATGGATGTAGTTTCTATAATGCCACATTGATTATTAAATATTGTTGATGTTGTACTTATGGTTTTTAATTAATATTTCGTTTACTGTTTGTTCAGTTATAGGATTTTTGTATTTTTAAGAGTATCTACTTAATTATTTTCTTTTTTAGCGTTGCTACATCGTCCATGGTGGGCTATATTATGGGATTGGGTGACAGACACGTACAGAATATACTTATAGACAAGAGGACTGCTGAAGTTATTCATATAGATTTTGGTAAATACCCTCAAATGAAACAAAAAAAAAATTAAAAATTATCCTCTGCATGTCTGTATGAAATGAAGGTCCCGGGTTCGAATCTTACAATGAGCTTTAGCTTTCGGTGAAGGAAAAACATCGTGAGGAAACCATAGCACGGTGGTAGGGTACTTTTTAGTACCCGCCTGGCTGGCTACCACCCTCAAGTTGAAAATCTGTCGCCAAGCACCTTTCGGTGTGTTCCGATAGCTGCACTTGAGAGCCAGTTCCTTCTAGGCTTTGTGTGCTTACCACCTTCGGCCGCATCATCACTACATAAACAAAAAAAAATAAAGTTACCTTATTATTCTATGTATTTTCAGGAATCGCATTTGATCAAGGCAAAACATTGCACACTCCTGAGACAATACCATTTCGTTTGACTCAAGACATGATTGCAGGATTCGGATCAAGTGGCGTTGAAGGAATTTTCAGAAGGTAATATAATATAAAAACACGTAATACTAATCCCGAACTTGACATTTGCTTTCTGCAGCAGAATCTAACTAACTAGGTGCTAATTGCCTCTAAACATTAAAAGCACTTTTTTAGTCCTTCATAAAATAATTGTACCAATTACCCGTTACAGAATGGAGTGAATGGCATCTGAAGAATAACTTTCGCTCGACTAATTTGCTGTAATTTATATTTGTTTCACTTTGTACTGTACAGTTGAAAAAAAAACATGAATAATATGATTGGTTTTGTCTCCAATTGTTTATTATTAGGTACCTTCCTAATTAAGTTTTCAGTAAAATCTTCTATCTTCAATGTTTAAAATACTTTCCCTCCGTGTGGCATAGTCTTGAGACGCAATGTATATTAAAAAAAAAAAATATTTTCTGCATACCATAATTTGTGGATTGCAAAGTACAAGCCGCCATCCTTAAATCCATTCTATATCGAAATACCTATATGAATAGTAATAATCAAGTTGGGGAAATTCTATTGTTCGCAGGTGCTGTGAGAAAACAATGCAGCTTCTCCGCGATAACCAAGATACGTTGTTGACAATTTTAGAAGTGCTGCTCTGTGATCCTTTATATTCGTGGACGGTCACTTCAGGCCAGCAGAATACTGCAGTCAATAAGAATACTAGTTTGCATTGTGAGTTAATCGATTATTTCCCATTTATGTTAAAGATGCTATTTGGTCTCAGTCTGTCCAACATATCAGTGTCACTTTTGGAGCCTTATATGGTCGTTAGCGATCCGAGTTTTTTACAAAACGTTTGACGGTGACGCCTTTGGTCCAGGTGGAGATGCCGTTGCAGTTGAGATAGATCCCTTATAGAGCGTGTCGACCTCCCCACTGACACTGGTGGTCGCCAGTGGGAATATCTTCGAGAGTACCAAAGAGCTCGCCGAGCTCGGGGTGAAAGTCTTCGTCGCCAAAATCCGCGAGTTGGGTCTAGAGATAACACCTCATAAGACCGAGGAGCTATGGTTCCACATAATGCCAAGGAGCAGGGTCCGAGTGTCCGAGATTCAGAAATCGAGGTGGGGCGGTATTTGAAGTACCTGGGC
Organism: Polyploca ridens; assembly: GCA_951394255.1. Classification (NCBI taxonomy): domain Eukaryota; kingdom Metazoa; phylum Arthropoda; class Insecta; order Lepidoptera; family Drepanidae; genus Polyploca; species Polyploca ridens. The sequence goes on along the minus strand of OX596246.1, from coordinate 10,486,798 downwards.
CTCACCTTGGAAAGATGCTGTGGCTTCGAATAACAGTTTGATCGCCTAGGCCCCAAGCAGACAAGGTGGATGACTAACCTACGGACTCACACAAATACTCACCGGACACGGGTGCTTCGGTGACGATCTGTGTAAGATCGGACGTGAGGTGACGACGGCCTGCTTCCACTGCGGTGGGTGCGGCCAGGAATACGCATCACACACGCTTGCAGTGTGCTCTGTATGGGAACCCGAGCCGCGGATTCTGGTCAGCCAGATCGGGCGGAATCTCCCTGCCAGCAGCAGTCGTGTCGGCGATGTTGAGCGTGGAGGGCCGTAGCCTCGTTCTGTGAGACCGTAACGGTCCAGATGGAGACTGCTGAGCGGGATCGGGAGAAGGCTGATCCCGCTCAGCAGTCTGCTTCTGGATCATTGTCCGAAGACGCGTGCGACTGTGCCTCGTGATGGTCTTCCTGCCCTGTAGCTGGGGCTTATATAGAATCACGCTACGGAAATCCCCTGCCTGGCCATAAAAGGCGACTAGACCTTCGGGGTCGTGAGCAATTCGAGAGGGGCCCTGAACGCCCAGAAGCGGCCTCGAGGAGGACGATGGGTCGTTGTGGTCACGACTCATCTCTTAGCACTCTCAGTTGTGAGGGTGCTGGAGGGAGGTATTACACTTCCCCCGAGACGGGCTATCTCAGCGCCGCGCGTGGAGGGGTGTGCAGGTACGCCCCCCTCTGTAGCGCTGATGGCGACCACAAAGGGGTTTTTGCCGATAAAAGTCGGCATAACCTGTCCGCTCCCCCCAGGGCGGTCGGGTATCCTATGAGGATTTCCACGCTGATAAAAAAAAGATCCCTTATAGAACAAGTGTTCATAAAGAGCTTTGCTGCCGAATTAGTGGAAAAGGTTGGAAACGAAGAGGTGTTTTATATTTATTGGAGGAATGGCCTTTGCCCTAAATTATTATTATTATGAGCTTGACCTTACTCAAATCCTATAAATTGTTTGGACCGAAAACCAAAGAAAGGATTTGACTTTCCTGCAATATTGTGTTATTTTATAAACAGGTGGCAACGAGTCAAACAGTGGTCTCGCGGAGCGTGCGTTGCTGACAGTGAGCAGCAAGTTGAGCGGTACAGAGGGCGGAGTCGCGGGCGGCGTGGCGGTGCCCGGCCAAGTGGCACGCTTGCTACAGACCGCCACCGACCCTGCCAATCTCTGTCGCCTCTTCCCCGGCTGGCAGCCCTACCTGTGATCATTTAATGTTTTAATTACTTACTTATGCTATGTTATCTGAAATAAATGTGATTCTTTTTTATTATTTTAATGTATTATTCCATGCATAATAATTAATGTATCGAAATTAAGAGTAAACGTAAACTTTTTATTAAAAATAAAAAGAATAAGAAGAGAATTTAGAATGGTACGACAAGCATACGGTGAATTTAAAAACATTACCAGAATTCGATAATAGTCGTAACTGTGTCTGTATAGTCTGGCTAACGAAAGTTGGCACTGGAATTATTTGCAATCTTTTTATATGGATACTAGCTGCCCGGCGCGACTTCGTTCGCGTGGTGCTACCCTACCCTGTGGTGCTACCCTACCCTTCCCATCCCCACCCTACCCTATCTAAACCATCCAGGGAGTTAATTCTACTGTACGTGTGTATGTCACTGAACTCCTCCTAAACGGCTGGACCGATTTAAATGTTTTTTTTTTGTATGCGTTTGGGTGGCGCCCTGGATCACGGAATAATAAAAACAAGTGGAAGTGCGAAGTAGGCGTGACTCGTGTCGCCACTATTAAGCGTTGTTACGCTTAATCAACGCATATTTGATCCCAGTCGTATCTAACCACTATGTCTTGTCGGTAGTCCGTCACATTCTTTGATTTCCATAAATATGCCGTATTGCTCAATTTTGGAGTGCAAGAATGATAGTAGGAGAAAAAATCTTAATAATGGAGGTGTTTCGTACCATCGGTAAGTACAATTTAATACATAATCAATAAAAATCTAATTATTTCAATTCACTATTAAATTAATAGAAATTCAAGCTAAAATCAACCTTATCACGTAGAAATTAAAGTTTATTTTGGTTTAATGTCATCATCTATTTTATTCTCGAAAGTTCTTCGCTATTCAATTAGTGATGTAGTCAGGTTGATTGGATGCTGGTTTTATCGACATGAATATTTGGAACAAAATATGAGCAAAATTTAATAGACTGCATATTGTCACATTTAGCGTGTCATTTTTTTTAACACGCTTTTATTAGCTTCACCTGTATGTATGTATGTATGCATGTAATGGAATTTTTAAACGTAATTTTCATCGACTTCCAGAAGTCTGATTAAACTGAAACTTTGCACACTTATCTATCAAGTACCGATGACAATACAATAATTTGGTACCATCGAGCTGATCTGATGATGGATCCGGAAGGTAGCCAATGGAACTCGATAACGAAATAACGTATGTTAGCCGTGTTTGGACTTTTTCAGGGTCTGATGATGGAGTAGGAGGGTAGGCACTGGATTTTCATAACGGAGCAACGTATCCTAGCCATGTTTGAGGTTGTTGGAATTGTCACGAGATGAACTTTGACCATATATAGTTTTCAGGGTCTGATGATGGAGTAGGAGGGTAGGTACTGGAACTCCATAATGCAGCAACGTTTCCTAGCCGTGTTTGGGCTATTCTAGTCTATTATTTAAACTTATTCGTTTATTTTGCCTTTTCCCCCCACTTTATAATATTACCTCCACTCACATCCTCAAACTATTTTTGCCCGCCAAGCAATAAGCGTGATGAGGGGCCCAATTCTCATAATAAATAAAAGGTTTTGATAACAAAAACATTTTGAATACAAGCTTTTTTTAGTGACTGTACTTTTTGTTGACTGTACTTGCATTTTCATCCAATATACTAATGTATACCACATATCAAGTCCATCCGACCACTGGAAGTGAGTGAAATTCGACTTGCAAGATTCCACCCGAACATAGTTACATACATACATTGCAAGTAGTCTAATTACAGTTACACAATAAAAATTCTGAATGTGGCCGAAGGTTGAACGAAACTTATTTAGTCTATTTATTTATTTATTACGAAATCAACAGCGATACATTAGTGAAACTAAAATCGAAAATATCTACTAACATAAATATTTATTTAAACAACAACTAAAAAAAATCCATAAAAATGGGTTTGTAAGTTCTTTCTTGATTCGTTCAAGTTTCATTTTTGGTAAAATATTTATGTGAATTGGGCCCAAAGTATCGATCAGTATCGATAATGTTATTCAATGTGTCACCGCACTGGTTGAGTGGCAGAATATATCGAAGTATGACGCAATTATCAACCTTATGTTAAAGTACATTAAGATAATAATTGCGTCCACTGAGAATAGCGCCATCTAGGGGGCGATAGCGGAACTCGATCGTTCAATTGAATATAGATTGTTTGTAGATTACAAAACGTTGTATATTCTTTCTACGCTATAGCAAAATAAATTTTATAATTAGAGAGTGAAGATATATTTTTGAATGTACGATATTGTGACTTGAGCTAATATTGTCTAAACTAGAAACGACTAATCAAATTAATTGTTTATTGGTGTGCAATATGTGAGTATCTATTTCTTTGTGTGAAATTTGGCGACAGCGGTTCTGATACATATTTTGACACTTCGCATTTCCACTCGTTTTTATTGTTCCATGCCCTGGATGGTTTAGATTCACAAATCAGTCCGGCAGATGGCGCTGCAGTCGGTATCTAGGTTATATTATCGACTGCTATAGGATATCAGTTAAGATTTAATAGAATAGATTTTAAATATTTGTTATGTGTAATAAAAGGGTGGCAAATATAAAAGTATCAAAACTACAGAAGCGCTCTCATTCGAGTTGCCATAACCTGTGGCGATAACTTAGTGGCGCCTCCATTATTTTCTATAGTTTATTGCCAAACTGTAGAACTTTTAAATAATTACTAAACTTATTAAACTAATAGTTTCGAGAAATAGGGCTCAGCAAGCGATTGAAAATTATGGACTAATATTTTTTTTTACACGGTCATCTGATCCCAAACTAAGCAGAGCTTGTACTATGGAAACCAGATAACCACGCAGATAACTGATATAATACATATACTACTTTTTGTTTGTAAATGTATTATATCTGAATATACATAATTACACCCAGACTCAGGACATGCAGACATGATCATTCACACAAATGCATGTCCTGTGTGGGAATCGAACCCACGACCTGCAGCGCGTAAGGTGAATCTTAACCAATTGCGCCAACTGGCCCGTCAATTGGCCCGTCAATTGGTTTAATTATAACTCAGAGTATATAAATACTACGTACAAATTATAATAAATAAGTTCATATACTTGGAGATACTACAGTAATTTTAAAGGAGTCTGGCAGCACAGTATGGGAATGCTGCTGCTGGGGTGCGTTTAAGTAATACGGCGAAATTTTCGCCGGTTAAAAATTATACTAGCGAGAGGGTTCGCTGAACAGAGTCTAGGCTAAAGCTGTCAAATTCAATAGACAGCTTGTCAAACAATAGGGTATTTGAATTAAATTACAAAAACGATAGATTATATGGAGATTTGTATGAAATACAAGCAGGTGACGTCACAGTTTTACACCGGCAACTGACCTACTCTTAATGGTTTAACTGGTAAAAAAAATATCATTAAAAGCATTAAATGTACAATATATATAACGTTTCGGTGTATTTATTGATGTTTTATTCACTGACTAGTGTTTTATTATTTATATTTCACACTGTCAAATACCCTTTTATTAATTTTTTAATAACTATTTTTTTTATTGTAATATGACATAAAAATGTCGCTAAAATGTATCCTAGCCAGGCGAAAACTTATACTAAAGAGAATATAACCATTATGACTTATACCAGCAGACGCCCGATGATGATAGGGACAGATTAAATTTTCAGTTTGATTTTTCGCCTCCCGTGTGCTTGACATTTAGTTAGTTTAATTTTTATACTGGATAATTGATTTAAACGCACCCCTGTTATGTTACTGTTTGTTACCATGGTAACAATACTAACGATTTGTCAACAACAAATACTACGCTACCTATTGTTCTTTAAATTCTACTATAATTTCAAGTTTAAAAGCCAATTAGTGACTATACACTCAGTGGCCAATACCTGAATATAATGTAATTTAACAAGCTACTGGTTATCTCATGGCAGAGTTGCACATACTGGGGCAGTTACTGGGAACAACACATTTTGAAGACAGATCGTCACTTTTCTGTCGATATTCTTTTCAAGCCGGTTAGTTCCAATCAATAAATACCTATTCTTGAATAAACCAATTGACACTTTTTCTTAAATATTAAAATATAATTAACTTTCATGAAGGCCCTAATTGGACAATCATATCAGGGTGTCCCGAGGGCCAAACGGTGTCAGGAAAGCCAGGATATAACACCAACGGTGTTATTTGGGCTCAACCGTTTGATATACACTATGTAACAAAAGGAATACAAGGTTTGTTTCTTTTAAAATAGCTGGTTCAACTTATATTTTTCTTTTTATTTGCATTAAATTCAATCATGTTAAAACAGGTTGGCCTAAGTTAATATTCCAAGTTAGTTGTTTGGATTCAATTGGGCGTTCATGGACAGTAGCCTATGGCTGCTGTAGTTTACCTGCTGTCCCTGGATCCCATATGATACAAGTGCATTGTTGGGCTCCCACAGCAACTACTCTAACTGACAAAATTCGCCAATACTTTCTTGGTGGATCTCATCAACTTCTGCAAAGTGATATAATTCATTTAGGATCAGACAGGTGAAGAAATGCAATTTATTATGATTTTGTTTTATATTAAACTAGCTAATGCTCAGCTTGCATTGAAATGTCTCTTTTTCATTCTGTAACTTTAACCCAAGTGCCAACATGAACTGAAAAAGTTTCAACTCAATTGGATGAACATAGACTGAATGCATAGAAGCCTAATGAACACATAAAAATAATTCTTATTAATCAGTTTATGTGCAGTTCCTGGAATTCATCATTTTTCATATTTAGTTGTATTTTATGTTCTAATTACAGGTTCAGATTAAAGACTCTCTCAAAAGGCTACATAAAGTTACAAGTAGAGTTAATCTTAAGGAATTTCAATCAATTTGGTGTAGAGTATAAGTGACAATATGAAGTTATTAACATATTTTGGGTTTACTCTACTGTCAATACTCGTTCAATTTAGTGTAATGGATTTCATCCAAGAAAAGATACAGCAAAATGTAAAACACATTGATCTCAATGCAACTAGTCAGAAGAAGCAATTAAGTGATTTACTTAAAGATATTAGTCATAAGCCTCATGCCCTTTATTATCGTATGCAAGGGAGCAAATCAAAAGACAATAATAACCTCGCAAAGATCTACAGCAATTCATCTTTAACACAGTCAACTACAGAAGTTCCCACAACTATATTTGAAGTGTTATATGAAGAGAATGAAAATGTTTCTACCACAGAAAGTGAATTCAGTACAGAGTTTACAAGTACTGAATTTGATAATGTCACCGAAATTAATTTATTTGAAATAAAGAATCAGACTTCCAAACCAAATAGTTTAGCACCAAAACATGGTTTTAGAAAAGATTGCAATTGCAACTTGTTGGTAAGTTGGTATGATTAATTTATTGTTAGGTAGTGAAGATCTTTTAATGGATTATGAACAAATTTATTTTCGTTACAGCATAAGATTTGTGATATCAACTGTTGCTGTGATAGTGACTGTACTGAATTTGAACGAAAAATATTTTCCAATTGTCGGGAGAGCACAAAAGTTAGAAGTGAGGATGTAAATTATTGTTACTCTCTTGCATCCTATAGTGGAAGAGCACAAAAATCAAATATTATTGATAATTTGTTCTGTGTTGTGAAGACTAATTTACCCAATAAGCGGAATAAGAGATCAAAAAAGGTAATATGGATGCATAGATAAATTACACTTTATTTTAACATCACATAATGATTGTAGTAGTAAGGGTAATACACGATTACTTCTATCAAGCAAACTTGTAATATGTACATAATAAGTTTAGATAATTTATTGAAAACCTGCAGGTAAATAGAATTAATCCTTTACTTTCTCTTCAGGAGCTTTGTGCGGCAAACCATTACTTCAAGTGGCATAACAATATGAAAACTGAAGCTTCAATAGAATTTATAAAAAACTATTATGCCTCTGATGATCCTGTATGGTTGTATAAAAATGAATCATTCTTTTATTTAGGTAACAGCACATAATAGATTTTTTAAACTTTTAATCAATATAATTGGCTAATTAATCAGTTAGCCGTGTGTGAAGATGTCCTGGGATATTTATTTATCAATGGTTATTTATATAATAAAATAACGTTCTAATTTGAATGTTTTCCCAGTTATGTTAATCTAGGGTAAGATTTATTGTGTGCCAAGTTTCACCTATATGTATTAATTTAATTAGTAATCTTACTAAATAAAATAAATAGCATACTTACCAATTTCCCTTTTTAGATGTACCATCGCCAAGGGTTAATAATTACTGCACAGGCAGAAGACCAATAAAATTCTTAAAAGATGAAAAAATAACATGTATTGTAAAGATAAGTGATCTAGAAATGTTCCAAGTTATTAAAAACTTAGAAGAAGGGTACATAATAAGTGTTACAGAAAAGACAATGAATAGTTCATCTTTGGTATGTACATAGTGTTTGATGATAGATTGGAAATTAGTGACACAATATTTATTTACTAATTAATGATTTCAGAATTGCTCCACCCTTCATTGTGTCAACTGGAAGATCATTGTTTGCGATGCAAATTCTTGTGAAGATTATGACAAGAGCTTACATGAACCCTTGTGTACAGAAAATATTTGCATGAATCTTGCCCTGAAGATAGACTATATATTCTACTATTACAATGCAAAAATAGTGAACGCTACTGTAAAATTGTACATACAAAACTTGCCTATGTCTCTACCTTTTATAACACAAGAACTAAACGTAATTTTTTTGATGGCAAATGAGTCTATTGAAAGAATAATTGAATTTAGTGGGAATCCAGGATACATACATGGGTTACCAGTTATAGTATCATTTGCTGAAAGTAATCACACTGAAACATTTTACAACAACACATCACATAAATATATCAGTCTTCCCAATAATGTTGATGGCATGTGTATTTTGACAAATACAACAAACAATTATGTTCTATTTGGTATTAATAAGAGGCTGAAATGTCGATATAATCATATTGTAGATACTAATAATAACACAAATTTGTGTCAATGTATTCAAAACAATATAACCATGCTATTTGGATTGAACAATAAAATATTCATATCTCCATATGGTAATCCGCATGGTGTTAGTGATAAAGACTGGATTCCCTTGCAAAAAGATTTCATGGAGATGGAACCGGTCTATAATGATAAAACTCAGAATAAGAGTTCCTGGTTACATTGTTACAATCTCATCACTACAATTTCCATAACATTTTCTTTTGATGATTTTATTGAAGATTATAAAGGACAGAATAAGATTTTGACGGCAAGAATTGATACCACTGCTAAAAATATCACCTTCAACATGGATGATATTTCGACAGTCCTGACTATCGACATCAGTTTCCTTGACGAAACCAAACCAAGCGTTTACGAGTATGCTGGAAGTCCACATTTAAATATTCATTTGCCCAAAGACTTCTTCTTTCCTTTCCCTTCCAATAACTCTCATATTACTATTATTATTAATATATATTTCATAATGATATATTGCTGCTTAATTGTTTTCGTCTGCAAATAAAATAACTTTTGATAATAACTAATAATTTTTATTTTGAAATAATTTAAATATTTTTGTTACTTCTATCACTTCTAACTTGGCATCCCCTTCAAGGACATAAGGATCTTGAGTCTGTGATGGCCTGAAAATAAAACCCATTTTAGGTTCAAGTTAACTGCGTCGTTAATATTTACTCCTTTTTCCCGAGCTCATTAAAATCACAAAGGGAACGCTCGAAAGGCGTGCGTGTACGTAATGAAACATGTCTTTATAAAATAAGTTTTTAATATAGCTGAATCAGGAAGTGAGGTAAACTATCATGATACATTACGCAAGAATAGAACTAAAGCTACCATGGTATTTACAACATTTTTACATCAATGAGAATTAAAATTTCAAGAATAGACTTAATTAGTATACTTAATTTAATATCGTATAGTAACAAAACGTATGTAGTAAACATATGTATAATAATGTAGTGTAGCCGGTTTAGTGGGAGCGAGTCGTGTTGTGGGTCGGGTGTCGCTACGAACCTATGCGACGTAAGTGTAGACTTTGCGGTCGTCGGGCGTGCGCGCCAGGTACTCGCGCTCGATGAGCCCCTCGATGCGCTTCTTGATGACGACCGGCGACGGCAGGAACCGCGCGCGCAGCTGCTCCGTCACCTCCGCCACCAGCAGCGTGTGCTGCAAACAAACACCAACGTTATCCTATCTATTAGCTATTACACCACTACACTACCACCAAACAATAGCCGCATGGCTTGTCTAGCAGCTAGTAGGGGGAGGGGGGGAGGACTCTGTTCCATATGAGTGTTCTGTTTTCGGGGGGGGCGACTATATTTCTGATCAGATATAGCCGTGTGTGAGGAATGTCCCAGGATATTTATTATTATATAAATATTATACATATCTATACGCCGGACGCAAGCTGGACGCGTCGGTTAGATACTAAGGGGCATATTTAGACGTGTATGGCCATGATTTCTTCTGCCTACCTAATCCGAAAACCAATGCACGTCACTGTTACTGACTGTGGCTCTTATGTCACGTATTTGATAATGCTACATTAAATTGTCATCTGCTAAATATGCTGGATATAAAAAAATTCAAGCGTTTTCTAGTACCGAGACCACATAATTCAGGTGAAATCATACTGGTATGTCTTTGAAATGTTCGTAAATAGTGTATATACCGCCATTTTCTTCCGCGCCTTCATGATGCGCACGATGGCTGCCTCTATCTCGTGCTTGCGGTCCTCGTCCACCTTGTTGCGCGTCTCGCGCCGCTCCGGCTCCGACTCGCCCTTGGCCGCCACTGTTTGTATCTTAACTCTGGACAAAAGGATTATATTTATTACTTTTATATCGTATCAAAAGGACAATAAGGTTGAAATTGTTTCGAACAAAGCTACCATGTCTGCATCCCGTTTTAAGATTGTTCGCGCTTTAGTGCGGGCTGGCAATTCACGGAGGGTGCGCGCAATCGTGTTACGCATTTATACACGATGTCTCGCGTGGTCACTCGCTTCGCTGATCTATAACGCTTCTTACTATAGTTTTTAGTTATATAGCTATAGTATGCCTTTTCTACTTAAAAATATGTGCGCAATATTTAGCGCATTGTACATTTTACTACACGAAGAAGTTTCTCTTCTACGGAGTCGGTTTACTATGTGGCCAAGGTTATCTTCACCGGCTGCAGTTGTATTGTCGATATCTTTTAATAAGTAATTGTAAGTTGAAGTGATGTTGAGGCCGAAGGTGGTAAGCAGACAAGACCTAAAAGACAGAATTACTACCGCTTTATAAACTTTAAATATAAAATGAACATACCTATGTAACTTAGATGTAAAGGCATCATTTACGTAGAACTGATGAGAGGGCTCGATCTCCTTAGTCTTGGGCTGTTTTATGAGCACTCTCTGTGTTGGCTTCCCCATGGCCAGCGACTGCAAGGCGCGGACGAGATCTTTTTCAGGGACATCGGTCTCGTTGAGTATTTCCTAAATAATCGATAGTTATCATTAGTCAAAAAATTTTACGTGGCGTCGTACGTGAGCGATCTGAAACTCTGATCAAACCAACGCGTTCAGCTTGCGTCCGCGTTGGCGATCAGATGTTGTGTATAATGCGTTCCTTTAAAAAAAAGTTTTTAGGAGTGCGTATAAAGCAAAATAACATATCTTAGAATTGAAATTTACCCAAGTAGTATTTAAATGAAAAAATATTTTTATATTGGTATTTTCATTATACCTATGAAATTGCCGTTCTGCAGTACTGGCCATTTCAAATCAAAATAATTTTTGTTTAGCTAAGAATTCTAATTTCAAATTAATTTTATTTTAAAAACATAGAATTCTTTTTCCAAAACTAGTCATTTGTTTATTGATTAGTGTTACATTTTCATCACATTTCAATCTTTTTCGTCATCATGGATACCACTGAATGGATACGTTAAAAATTCGAGTAATTATGGAATATGAGTACCGTCGTGGCAGCAACGCGGCACAAGCGGCACGGCTTCCGTTCTGGGAATTTCGACCTAAAAAATGAACCTCGCGGTCGTCCGAAGACTTTGGTCGACAATGACGAATTAAAGGCGATTGTGGAAGCTGATGATACACAATCGACGGCTGAATTAGCAGCAGCTTTCGACGTTAGCGTCAAAACAATATTGGTCCATTTGCGTCAAATTGGCAAGGTAAAAAAGCTTGACAAATGGGTGCCCCACGAACTCAATGATCGCCAGCGCGAAGTACGCGTCGAAACGTGCCTTGCACTGCTCAACAGACACACAAATGAAGGAATTTTGAACTGCATTGTTACCTGCGATGAAAAATGGATTCTGTTTGATAACCGCAAGCGCTCAGCAAGTTGGTTGGATCCTGGTTCAGCACCTAAACAATGCCCTAAACGAAAACTTACCCCTAGAAAAGTAATGGTCACTGTTTGATGGTCTAGCGCCGGTGTGATTCATCACAGCTTCTTACCAAACGCGGTGAGCATTACTGCAGATGTGTACTGTGAAGAACTGAACACAATGATGGAGAAGCTGGCACATCTCCAACCAGCATTGGTCAATCGCTCGTCTCCGCTGCTGAAGGTAACGATAACGCACCATAACGCGCGACCTCATACTGCACAGCAGACGGTCTCCAAGTTGCAAGAACTGGGGTTGGAAGTTCTCCGTCATCCGCCCTACTCACCAGACCTTGCGCCTACAGACTACTACTTTTTCCAGAATTTGGATAACTTCTTGGCGGGAAAAAAATTCAATACCCGAGAGGCAGTACAAAATGCCTTTGAAGAATTTGTTGCCTCCCGTCCAGCTGATTTCTTTAAGAAGGGCATCAATAAACTGCCACTGCGTTGGCAAAGATGCATTGATTGCATGGGTGATTACTTCGTTTAATACAAATAAAAAATACATGAAAAAAAATCGTTTAAATTTTTTCATACAAAACGGCAATTTCATAGGTAAAGACCTAATATAAGCGAGGGTTATATCTGAACAAAAACATAATGGAATGAAAATTCCTCAATAGAAAAAAATCACAAAGATACCTCTAATAATAATGAATTTTCGTTTTTATTCGTTCATGGTGTTATCTAATTAAGACAAAAATTCGATAAATAATATTACTAACATATCACCTAGGGCTGCTACGATTTTTTGAAATATTCTATACTTTACGAGTTATTTAGATAAGAATCGCTTAGTTCATTTTTGTTCCGCGAAACACGCTATCTCCGTCTCATACCACGCGAAGATTAGACATAAGTTTGTTTCATCTGACATTGCCATATTTTTCTGGCTTTGTACGCACTCTTAATGGCGGTTTGTACTTGTATTGACAGTTTATAACACAGATATAAATCTAATAGAGGACGCGAGTGCATATACTTCGCGTGCCAAAAGGGTACACATACAAAGGATGGAGAGACTTGCGTTGTAACGTTGTTAACGCTATCACTCTATAATATTCTTACTCTATGGTCCTCTATCTACGTGAACAAACGTAGGTATGGTGTGGTGCGGGCTCAGCTCGAGCTTTGGCCCCATAGACTTGTCTGTTCCTTGTCGGAGACAGGGTCGATTAAGCTAATAATTCAAGCCGCCCAACACGAAGACAGGCTTTATCCTAGAGGTGAATTATACTTTTCATACCCACTGCGAGACCACCAAACACCGTCTTTTGTTTCACATTCTTTACAGTCGCGCCTTTTTTATGGGGGTAAAAATAATGAACACCAAAAAGAATTTTGTGACCTATTACCTAAAATGGTACTATGAAACCAAATTTAGTAAATGATCACCAGATTAAGTAACTGATCACAAAATTTTACTGACGAAATTTCGTATTTAAAATTTGGTGATTCTAACTAAATACAGTTTGATTGAAATATATGTTTGTTACAATGTTTCGGTAAGTGTGTTTATTCCACTTAGAATCGACTCGGGGCACTCCAAATACAGTTGGGTAGGTTAGGTTAGAACTGTAACAATACCGTGCGCGAGCCGAGCGGGCGAAACGAGCGGTGCCGAGGCAACAGCCGGCAAGCTCCAAGTTTATACTTTGTGTACATTTTTGGTGGTCATTAACTATTTTTGGAATAAACAATCATAATTTGGAGTCGGTTGCTTTAAGGATGGTTGTTTGTAGGATCGTAAGTAGTAAAATTTTTGGTTCAAACATGCTAAAATGGGTATTTAATTTTGGTGATCATTTACTATTTTTGGCAATATAAAGTGATTTTATCTGGTGGTTCGTGAAACACAAGCCTTTTTTTTATGCGTGGTGGCCACTT